>NTMA01000124.1:0-106512 GCA_002917075.1 Hawksworthiomyces lignivorus | reverse complement strand
AAAAAAAAAAAAAAAAAAAAAAAAGGGGTGGGAGGGGGGGAGGACGTTAAAAGACAAGATGACGCTGACCGAGCTCCGGCACTCCACCAACCGTGCCTTACCAGAATGCGTGGCAGTCTTCAAGCCGCACAACGAGGCCGACGTTCTGTTACGCGAGCTGCTAGTAGTCGAGCCTGGCATGTGGCTCTCTGGCACGCATACCTAATACCTATCTGTTGAGGAAGTACGTCCACACGTTCGGGCAGCGCCATAGCGCCATCAACAGATTTCTGACCAATGGTGGGATCAACAGCTTGCAGCGGCTCCGGATAATCAGCCCTCTACAGGATTTCCTCCCGACAGCTGCGCTGCCAGTTTCGACGGCCGGTTGCTCTATGTATACCGTTCTTCAGAAATGAAGAGCTCGTGTGGAGAGCCAGCTAGCATGACCATCTCGGGCCGACAGAGCACAAAGTAGCTGCTATCCGACCAGGGTTTATTGTATGACTGATTTAAGTAATCTGATATTGAGAAACAGTTTGATTCCGATTGTCTCGAGACAGTCGAAAAAAGAAAAAAAAAACCTAGAACGGTATTTCAAAATTAGATAGACTTGCAAATACATGTCATTTATTTTTGATAGCAAAGACTTGCGCGTCGTATTAACATTGACATCAATTTACCACCGAGGCCATGTGCTTATTGAAAAGCAGTCGAATAGGCCTAATATATCTAATCAATCATCTACATGCTACTCTACCCTACCATAGCACGGAGACACAGTGTGGGTTCCATTCGGTTACTCAACGCCCTAACTTCTGTGTCGGACCTAAACAGGTACGCGGTCGTTAGGCCAAAATTTGTTCCCCTGTCGATAACAGAAAGAAGCATGCAAAGGCCTTCTACGTAACGACTTAGCCGGACCTGAATTGCAAGGCCCGGAAGAGGAAGCTGATGGAAGAGCTCTTTTCTTCTATTTTGACATTTTTTTTTCTCACGCTTTCGATTTTCCTATTTGCTTCTTTTTTCCTCAAATTTCGTTTGTGGGGGGTGTCTATTAACGCTCTACTTCTTTTGCTGAGCACCGGCTCGGCTATTTCTTTCTTTCCTTTACTATAGCCCTACGCTCGATGTGCCTATTTTAGCTGCATGGTACTAGCATGCAACACCGCGGGGTACGAGACGGAGGAAGAGAAGATACCGATCACGCGGAAGTCCAGAACCATAATGGGAAATAACGGCGACGCATTCTCAGAAAAAGGGTTGGTTTAGAACACGCAACGAAGTTATTGGTCATCCAACAAAAATTCGATGAGTGGGACATCGAATAATTTTTAGTGGACGGTTAAGAGCGAGTGTGGAATGGCTTCACAATCTTTCCGTTGCGGCTATGGTTTTTTATTTTGTGTATGATTTTTTGAGCTTACGGTCTGAGCTTTCCGCATCAGTTCCGTTGTAGCCGGGTGAGCAACAATTTATAGCAGATCTTAATGCTGCATCGAGCATGACCAATGTCTTGCATTTTGGCTAGAGTAGACCATTTCTAGATTGTCACTTCGTTTAGCCCCTGAGAATGCTTGATCCGCCAATTATTTCATTCGAAGATGGCGAAGGACGCCTCGACTTGCGGTGTCTTCCCATCCTAGTCGACTCAAGCGAGCCGGAAGGCGTCCACATTGCAGTGGCCAATCTTGCCAACGATATCGAGAATGTTATTGGACATCGCCCCGCTATCTGGGATACCACAGCGGATCAGTTGCCTGTAGAAGGGCTCATCGTCATAGGGAGCCTTGTACATTCGCAGTTTCTGTGCGACCTGGGAGACCACGAAGATCGTCTCCAGAAAATCCAAAATCAGTGGGAAACGTTCCATACTGCCGTCCAAGATAGTCCCTGGCCAAGTGCAAAGAGATGTTTTGTCATTGCTGGAAGTGACAAGCGTGGCACCATCTTTGGCACCTACACACTCTCCGAGCAGATAGGCGTTTCTCCGTCAGTATCGCCCGTAAAGATCTCACAACTTGCAATGGTACAGGACAGGTTGGCTAATGTTGAGCAGATGGTATTGGTGGGCTGATGTTCCTACTCAATCACACGACCATGTCTTTGCACTCCCTGTTGCGACCGTCCAAGGACCGCCCAGCGTCCAATATCGCGGTCTGTTCATCAACGACGAAGCGCCTGCATTGCGTGACTGGGCTTGTGAACATTTCGGTCCTGTTTTCAACTCTAAATTTTACAGCAAATTCTTCGAGTTGCTGCTAAGAATGAAGGTAAACCAATCTCCCATGATCTCGTGCCATAGTGGTGGCTAACTGGAGTGAAACTCGTAGGCCAATTTTTTTTGGCCTGCGATGTGGTCTGGGTTTCCAGAACCCGGGAGTAGTTTTTTTGTCGATGACCCCGAAAATGCACTAATTGCAGAAGCGCATGGTATTGTCGTCTCGACTTCACACCACGAGCCAATGCAGCGTGCAACCAACGAGTGGCGCTATGCTTCTCCAGACAAAGGGCCCTGGAACTGGAGCAAAAACAAAGAGGCAATTTCCGAATTTTTCTCAGACGGAGCCAAGCGGAGCCAGTCGTTCGAGTCCTTGTTAACATTGGGGATGCGTGGCGCAGGTGATAACACAATCGACTCTGAGGATCCAAAGGCCACGTTGGCGGATGTCATCGATACGCAAAGGCGGATTATTGAAGATGTCTATGGGCGACGAGATGGAGTCGGCCGTAAGCACCTCTTACTTCTAGGAAACTGTTTGATGCATGCTGGCTAATACTCTCTAGAGGTAATGGCCCTGTACAAAGAGGTTCAGGGTTACTACGACCAAGGTCTACGTATTCCCGACGACGTCACTTTACTTTTTGCAGACGACAATTTTGGCACCATTAGGCGTTTGCCCACAGAGGAAGAACGACTGAGAAGAGGCGGAACTGGAGTAAGAGAGATACTCGAATTCGACAGCCGTAGAAACGATGTCTACAAACTAACCTAGGAATATTAGATCTACTACCACCTGGAATACGTGGGCCACCCGCGCAGCTACAAGTGGATAAACACCAATTCATGTGTAAGTGATTGTCGGCGGCAGTTTGTACGCAGTCCTTCGGAAGCTCATTATCTCCCAGGCCAAAATTCAGCAACAGCTCTGCATGGCGCACGCGAATGGGGCCTCGAAGCTGTGGGTGTTCAATGTGGGTGACATCAAGCCAGTGGAACTGCCCGCTACGTTTGCTCTCAGTCTGGCTTGGAATGTAAACGGCGTTAAAGTAGAAACTCTCGACACTTTCTTCTCTGCATACGCCACTCGCGAGTTTGGCCCGGACCATGCAGACGAAATCGCAGGATTGTTGTTGGGCACCGATCGCCTCCGAGCTCTCCGTCGTCATGAGCACATCGAAGCTGACACGTTTTCCGTACTCAACTACTGTGAAGCAGAGAGCATCATATCTACCTACAAAGACCTAGAAAGACGCGCAACATCGTTATTTGATTCTCTTAAAATTGAACACAAAGCCGCATTTTTCCAGCTGGTGCTGCATCCACTCAAAGCATCTCGCATCTTCACCGAGTTGAAAATCACACAGTCCAAAAACCAACTCTATGGCAGACAACGTCGCAATACTACCAATGTATTGGCCCAGAGGGTTCTCTCGCTGTTTGATGAAGATTGGGAGCTTGCTCAGCTGTATCACGACAACCCATGGACTGGGAAGAAGTGGCAGCACATTATGCAGCAACCACACTATGGGTTCGAACCGGATGTATGGCACACACCTTCACGAGACATGATTACCGGCCTCAGCTTCATCCAGCGACGACAGGACTCTAGTAGAATCACCGGACAACTAGGCGTGGCTGTGGAAGGACACGCTGGGATTCGGCCAGGCCTCATCAACGAAGAATCTGATCACATGCAACCCTCCCGCGGTGAGCTCGAGCCGGGACTAACTTTGCCACCCCTAACGTTTTATGGAGAGCAGAGATGCTATTTTGAAATCTATACGCGTGGCACGCGTACAATTCATTGGCAAACGAGTCCCAACACCGACTGGCTATTGTTATCTCCAATGTCAGGAACTTTGAGCCCAAACGATAAAGAAGACCAACGCATTGAAATCACAGTAGATTGGACGCAAGTCCCAGATGGCTTTGATGGGCAGTTGGCTGTAGAAATTTGGTCAGAGGACCATGGCTGTGAGAGAGTCCATGTTCCCATTACCAACCACCAGATACCGTCCTACTTTTCGGGCTTTGCAGAATCAGGAGGCTACGTATCCATCGAGCCCGGGAGAGTCTTATTATCGACACAGCAGCCAGAGTACCAACGATACCCTTTCCTAGGCCGAGCAATTTCAGGGGCAATTGGTTTATCTTGTGAAATTGACCCTGACCTGAGTGTGCCGTGGTTGGAGATCCCCGTGTTCATCTTTTCTAGTTCTGTTGACACGACCATCCGTCTCTACTTTGTTCTGGTTTTGGAAGCGAACCCCAAACGAGACATTCGTTATGAAGTTGGGTTTGACGATACTGTCATAAATTCTGTACCACTTCTAAGGACTTGTGCCCCAGGTGAACTACCCGAGGGATGGTCTTCCGCTGTACAAGATGGGGTTTGGGTTCGCGATCATACAATTCCTACTGTTACCCGAGGACTTCATATCTTGCGATACAGGCCACTACATCGTGAGCTGCTATTAGAAAAAATTGTTGTCGACATAGGAGGTGTTCGGGAAAGCTATTTGGGGCCACCTCCTAGTCGTTGGATTGAAAATGGTGTTGTGGCCAAATAATCGATAAAGGATAGACAGACAAGAACCCGAGACATCAACTTGCTTTTAAGTATTGCTACTCGCACTCCATCTCTCGATACCTTGGGTATATAAAGTTTTAGCTATGTTCCATCATGTAGTTAACAAATCAGATAACAATCTAACCAATCTTTTTATTGCATTTACTCCACTTTCAGCCTCTCATCCGTTCTGTTCTCCTCTCTCCCCCCTCCCGTACCGCCTGTACGAGTAGTATACCAAACCCATCCAGTTTAGCTGCTTTCTAGCACATGCGTTTAAATCACTCGAGGTAGGCTGTAATAGACAACTAGAGAAATTGCTCACCTAGATTTCGCTTAATTGTGATGGTGATTTTCAGAATTTTGGTGATTCACTCATTCAAAACGGTAGACGTAGAATATATAGGCAAAGACAATAGCAAATTAGGTTCTGCTGTAAGATAATAGCAAATGTAAACTAAGCTTCCAGAAGTATCATCCACAAAAAATTGACAAAATCAACCTGAATATTATTGTCTCTGTGTCCATGTCCATCTCCTTGTAGCAAGCCTTTATCTCTTTAAGTAAACGCTTCTTTACTGCTAGAAACCCCCGTTTCCATGACGAGACCAAGATCTAGACCAAGAACGCGAAGGTGATCGGCTACTGCTCAGTTTTTTCTTCCTGTCTCACAGCAATATCAACCGGTTGTTGTTTGAAGTCACGAGCTTTCAGATTTCGGGAGAAGAGGATGTCTAATTCTTCGTACGTGCGGTTTCTCATCTCCGGCAGACGGAAGAACGTCCAAATAAAAGAGATGGATATAAGACCGCCTGTGAGAAAACCGCATTTGCCCTTCCAGTTTCCTTCAGTTGGATTCAAGATGTAAGGCCCGACAACATAATTGATGACGGTCACAATGTTGTAGGCGATGCGGGCAAGTCCTACTGTCATAGATCGAAGTCGAGTAGTCGACACTTCGCTTGCGACGATATAAGCACCGGGTCCAATTGTCAATTCATAGGCAGCGTACCACAGCAAGTAGACGGCCGATTCACCATAGCCTTGCGAAGAGGAATTTGGTGCTAGGGCGATAAAGCCAACGATGAACATGGCGATTGCCATACCGACTTCACCGTACAAGAGCAATGGACGCCGACCAATACGGCCGGTGAGCGGGAAGGCTATGAGAGTACAGACAAAATGGAGACCGGCTTGGCCAACGCTCATGTGAAATGCCTGAGCAGGCGGCAGACCAGCCTGTTCGTAGAAGTAGGTGGCATATCCGCTAATGACAAATCCGCAAATCTGTTGGATCATGTAGGTGACGCAGGCGATCTCAGTCCGAACTAAGTTGGTGCCTTTGAAACATTCGAGAACACTCGTGCCTTTGCTAAGTTCTTTCTCAAAGTTATTGGTATGGATCATCAAAGCAACTGCTTGCTTTGCCTCCGCACGGTCGATAGACGCTAGCCTCATGACTTGTTGCTCGGCTTCCTCAAAACGGTCACGGCGGACCAACCACCAAGGCGACTCGGGGGCGAAGAGTGCAATGGGCGTAATGATGAGCGGCCATACCCACTGAACCGCAATGGGAATGCGCCAGGCCCACGGATCTGTCTCCCTGCCGGACAAGGCTGCCAGCACGCCGAATGATACGAACTGTCCGATACCCCAACAGAGCACGACGTACGTTTCCAGATAGCTGCGTAGAATTGTAGGGCAAACTTCGGAAGCATATGCCGGTGCTAGGGTTGTAAAGACACCCCAGCAGAAGCCACAGAGCAGCTCACCCGCAAAAAGCATTTGCAAGCTGGTGGCAAAGAAAGGAACGAAGATGACACCAGTGAGGCAAACGAGGGTGACCAAAAATGCACGCTTGTGGCCGAAGCGCTCTGTCATGTGGGAATTGATAAAGATGCCGACAGTGTTTCCGACTGGGTTGGAGACGCCGAGAGCAACTTGCCATGAGGCTGGCAGCTGGTAGTTATTTGTATTGCCGACGCGATTTCCAAACCGAGATTGAAAAGAGGGGAACGCCTGTAGAGAGCCGAGCAAGGCAGTATCATAGCCATCCATGATGATCGAAAGGGACACAATCGCAGACCAGAAGCAAGCCTTTTTGTAGCGCTTGACAGCCTGCCAGAACGTCATATTGTGTTCTTCGGCTGTGGCAAGCTCCGCACGCTCTGCGATGAGAGTTGGATCCTCAGCCATCGAGGCTATGGGATAGACAGCCTCCATGTGCTGCAAAGTATTGATTTCTTTAGCCATGTCAAGTCCAAAAGTAATTCTTTCTCAGGTCCCCAAAAAAGAGAAGGACGTAGAGATAAAAACATAAAGAGAAAGATATCGAGCAAATGAGACAAAGAAGAGATTGAGTCGGAATAGCCAGCAGTATAATATACTCCCAACAGGATTCCTAAAAGCAATTTGTTTGGCGGAAGATGAATGCTGGAGACCCCGTGGGGACCTTCTCACACCCGCCTCAACAATTCAGGCACTCACACGACCGAGCGATTGTAGTGTTCGTTGTTAGCATCGAACCCATAACGTTGCAGTGGCGTGGTCACGGCAAGGCTTACCGACCTTGGCCCGAAATCCATTAGAATATCCGTGGTGTCTCGCCTCTGGAGAAACTATTTCTCTCGTCGACGAAGACGGCCTCGTTCTGGTGATTGTTGCTGAATTTCCCCGCCCAGGCGAGCGGATGTGCCAAAGTTTCTTAGTCGGAGGCGGCTATAAGAATCTTCATGTTCCGTTCCAGCGGCTACTTCCCAGACGCTAGTTAGAGACTCCGCATTCTGGGACAACAGAGCAACCAAAATAAAGTGGTTTGCATCCTCACCTTATCAGTGCTGTCACAAATTATTCGTGGAGATTTCTTCTCCGCTTACCCCAGACCCGGGTATTTCTCCGCATTAGAGCAGAATATCTTTGGTTTTTACGGATCCGTACAAAGCTAAGCTTGTGCCTTGAACTCCCCGTCACGACGTTGTCGTTTTATTCAACGTAATTCGAATCGAGTAGACCCGAAAAGACAATGCCCCTGACGTCTTTATGGTACGGAGTTATGAGTGATGCAGCGAACCTAGCTTGCTTGCTCTTTAGAATACAAGGTTGCACTTTGCTGTAGCTAAGACAATTGAGTATATATCTACGGCTTTGATTTCCAAAATTTGGTAGGAGAGACATGAGATAGGACCAGCAATTTCATTTCACTTTCTGGAAAAGAAGCTATTAGTGAAATCTAGCCTGCCAGGAATCTCTAATTTATCCAAGGTGTTCATAAAACGGCAACCATGGCTGTCAGGGTTCATCACATGGGCGTTAGGCCTCGCCAACCCCGGATTTTCTCTCGTCTGGTAGTGGCGGTAGCAGCTCTGACTGGCCACATGCTTCATGCCGCATCTCAGTCCATTGACCCAAACCTGAAGCCATCCTTCCCAACAATTCCCCCAATCAGTTACGTCGACACATCCCTGAGAGAGTATGACCGGATTGTGCTCATGGAAGATGGTCAGCCGTTCTTCTACAACGGTATTCAGCTTCGAGCAGATAAACTTCGCGACGTGTATCACTACTCGGATAAGGAAATTCAAGCTGTCTATCAGCTCGCAGCCGACGCTGGATACACTGTGGTGAATACACAGCTCTTTTGGAGCAACGTCCAACCAGACGTGGCAATCAATGCAAGCGAATCAACCTACGTTCGAGGAGGCAGTTATGCTAATGACAACTTTTCATCCAACACGACATCCCTGATTGGCTACGAACCTGGCAACGAAAGCGATACAGAGTTGGCCTACTTCAAGTTTGACTTTTCCCATTACGCAGATGGCATTGATGCAGCCAAAATCCGTTTTTATGTGGACGCAGTGACCAACAACACACACTTTCCGGCCACCTTGTATGCGATAACCAACAATTCTTGGAAATCGTCATCAATAACATGGAACAATGCCCCAAACCACGATGGCATCAACATCGTGGGAAATAAAGGATCTGACTACTTTGTTGCTTCTGTCAGTCCATCTTGGGACAATATTTCGTCACAGGCATTTTATGATTTTGACGCGACGGACTTCATCAAGAACTATTGCAGTGGGAAAGTGGCAAGCTTTATCCTTTCGACAAACAGCACAAACGTCCCGGTTGGTGCTACTGTGGATGGTGTGAAAGGGACGCACCCTCCACAGCTCATCCTTTCGGATCAGAACCGCTTTGACTGGGCTTATCTCGAAAAGCTGATCGGGTGGGCTGAAACTGCCGGTATCAAACTTGAGCTCATTTGGTTTGGCTCAGACTCTACAGGCGTCAGCATGGACAGCCGCGTTCCCTACTTTGCCTTCCTCAACACCAAGAACGAAAAGCTCAACCCTGATGGCTCTCACGCCCCAGTGTTCTCCAAGAACACTGATCCTGCATACGGTGTCTACTGGTACTTCCTTGACAAGAACGATCTTACAACCAGAGCCCAGGAGAAGCGCGCACTCAAAGAAACGTTAAATCATGTTGTGGCCTATCGAGCAGCCCACGGAAAGAAGACTACTGTCGTTGGTGTTGATGTCGCAAACGAGCCGGCAATGGAAAGGTTCCATGGCACGAAATTCACGCCTTGGCAAAATCCCAAGACATGGGCTGCACTGGCCAACTTCCCCTCAGTCCAAGCATTTCTGGATAGGTCAATGTGGGAGTATGGCGTAAATCTTGCCAATGGCGTGAAGGAGTCTCGGTATCCGGTTTGGACGCGATCCAACGATTTTGGCGGAGTTGATGTAAGCCATGTTGGTTTGAACGAGCAACAGAGGCTCACGACGGGCACAAGCGTCGATTTCATCGGCTTTGATCCTTATAGCAATAATTTCAACGATGCATTCTTGTTTGGGCATGGGGTGAGCTGGGATAACTTCCTATACGCCCAGGGGAAGAATTTGCCTATGGTGATGGAGAACTCAGGCGTGTATACAACCTCCCCGGGCCTGCTGCTGGCATCCCTCGCCGGTGGCGCCTTGTACAACGTCTATGACATGATCAGTTCCGATAACTATGGACTATATGTCCCCAAAAACCCTGACGCAGGAGATTACAGCCCTGTGCCTCGTGGTGCATACGTGGACGATGTTATTAGCACAAACAAGATGCTCCTCAAGATTGGACATGATCTAGCTACCCGAGCACCGAAAGCAGCAAATGGTACGGCTATTAACTTTCTCAACGTCTTCTGGAACGAGACGCAGACTTCGGCTGCCATTGGCAATGTCGAGGTGACCTACGCGTCGGCAAATTCTTCCAGCGTTGGCATCTTGGATATTCGCAGCAGTCGCGAAGTTGCTCTTCTGAGCACGGGAGCGGCGTCGTATACAGTGTCCGACATCGCCAAATATGGAATTTCTTCTGTACAGACTGGCTACTACCGCGGATCATCTTGGGTTGCGCAGCGCAATCTTCATTATACCACTAAAGGCACTTCTATAACGTTCAACATTGACGCATACGACGCCGTCCGTATTATCACCCGAAAAGCCGTATTTTAGGTACATCCTAAACCATAAAGCAGTTAGATTAATTTTGGTTCTCCATCGTGGGACTGTTCTGCATTAAGCATGTATAATACATCAAGTAGAAACACAATAACCAGAAAATTAAACTACACATTATTGTCTTCATAATCTAGGCCGGGAAGCAAGTTGTTTTGTTCATGGTGCACTGCATTTTGAACGTGATTAAATTCTCGTCTCTACTAATAGTTCAATCACATCTGCTAACTATTTTGATGATAGCCGTCTATACCGTCGCAGCCGCATCACAGAACATCCTCACAAGTAAATGACATAAGATCACGAAGTATTGGCAGTAACTAGGTTTTGTTCATGTAATAGTAATATACATAGTAGATCTAGCTGATGGCACCCTCATGATTCTTCTCTGAATCATTGTGACAAAAACTACATTATCCACCCCATTGGACCTTCGTGACACGGGGCAACTGGGTAACAATGAGAAGCACTCTGAAAAAGCTTTAGCTCTTGGTCAATAGCTTAATACGAATTCATTGTAGAAAAAAATAACCTGACGAATACGGCGAGAATTGTACTCGTAACTTCGTATAGCGGAACTCTGTCAGATTATATACTTCTCGTGAATGGATCAAAACCTGTTGAAGAAAGGACAGCCTAGAATTTCCGTGTCAATTCGACTTTTAAACTAACAGAAGCTATGATGCCGGCTTAGGGTAAAAGGGTCTTCATCCTTACAAATGATTCAAACTGCATCCAAGTCGCAAGATCTGCAGGAGCACATCCGGGCTCCTGGATCCCACCGTCTGCATACGGCGCTGGTGCACCGATAACGTTGGCGTAATCTGCGGTCAGAGTATCCATGCTATACACGACTGTAGTATCATCTACATCTGCCGCAGCCCCCGGATTTTGCCCCTGGACAAATCTTATGGCTTCGAGCTTCAGTTCTTCAAGGACAATGCAGTAGCGTGCGATTAACGAGCCGTTCTCGACAAATCCAGACAGCTTGGATTGATAACGCGTGGCAGCATCAAAATACACCTGGTAAGTCTCGGCAGGCAAAGACGACTGTAGGATCAGGTAAACGAAGAGGACAGCGGCGGCAGAAAAACCAAAGTAACATGTGCCCTGCAATTGTTCAAGTTAGAGAGACCGATTTGTGCGATAGTCACAATGCCAGCCGAGTGTTTAACACCATACCCAAAATGATCGGAACATTCTCCCAGCCTCAAACATTTGATCGACTCTATCAATAATGCACATAGCCGCCTGGAGGCATTTCTTGACGCCACCTTCTATCCGTGACTTGTACTCGCCAGGTGCAGACGTCGGGCTTTCTCGGCCTGATTGCTGCCCTGCAATTTTCAGTAGCAGTGGCCGGTAGACCACCACGATCGAGTGCCAATATACGAGGTTGAGAACATCTCGCTGGCGCTGGAAAATTGGAATGAGGGGTGGACAATCTTTGCTATCTAGCTGCAGAAACCGAGGGGCATCATGCCGCCATTCCTGTAGAAGTTGTGCGTATTTTTCTGCTGTCGAAATTTGTTCTGTCGTAGAAAGAGGGCGGATGGAATAAAGATCGTGGAGGATCCTGCTTAAGATACGATGCAACCTGATCAGTTAACAATAGTATCTTTTAAATTCTTGACCACTAACGTTTCGTTACCTGTAGTATGCCAATGGCGAAGCCATGGTGGAATACGAAAATATGCCGCTGGGTGAAAGCGGATCATTCGCTTGTTCGCCACTCTCCGCGCCGGAAGGTAGTTCTTGATCAATGTCCTCGTCGTGAAAAATTCTTGGACGGCCAAGCGTGAGACTCAGATGGGTATCGAGACAGTATGCGCTCCAAAATGTTCTACGGCAGTAGTCGAGGTCAATTGGGCTGGAATTGCTTTCCATTCGGCTTGATCGCTTGCGGTGGAGACCTAAAGCCAACGCAAGTCTGGCTGCAACTCCAAACAAGCCCCAGCAGTGATTCACTCGCGATCGCGCCAGAAGCCAGAAGCATTGATACAAGCGAACCTGGACACTGGCCAAACTCACGGTACCCCGCTCCTTCGAGAGCTGGTAATCGGCCGCGAGAAAGTAGCGAGCGCTATCTTGTGTCAGTGAGAATCATCATGTGAAATGAACGGCTTGTATCCTCAATATACCTCTTATCACAGCTTGCATTTGGATCTACAGCCATATGTTCTTGGGCCATAGCAAATACCATCCAGATGACGGCACATCGAGCTGGAGCAGTTTCGGGATCCCTCATGGATCCCATAGTTTCGTGGAATTCTTCAAGCCAATTATCGATGGTCTGCCGCGGAATATATCTGTCGATGGGTATGGTAAAGTCGAAGAATCGCTGCACAAGACGTAAGGATTCTTCGCGTGAAACCATGACCGAAGGGACTGGGTCATACTCTGGTAGCGGCGCATCGCCGAAGGTGAAGCTGGATGAGGCGTGATCGCCGCTGTGCAAACGCTTCTGAACGCGCGCAAGAAAAGACACACCAGATGCTGGTCCAACATAGTGGCCTTGGAGATCGGTAATAGGTTCCACTGATGCCCGTGACAATGTCTCTCTTACAGCTGCATCGGTCATGCTCGAGATGTCCCTAGTGGAACCGAGTTGCTCTTGCCGTTGCTCTCGGCGCAGTTGATTGTCGACATGGCCGACATGGGCACCGGTGTGTCTGAGTGGATAAATGGTCTCCGAACCCTGGTGAACAGGGACAGCCGCTGAACCATGGGAGTCAATTGCTCTTGACCGCCTGCGCCCCCGGTTGTATGGTGCGGCATATACACAGCTTTTTGCATCCCTGGAGCAGACATCGCATGGCTGTTTGCCCGAACAACGTATCTTCCTCCTGAATAAAAAGAGAAGACGGCCAGTGTTAACATTTCTTCAGAGAAACTACGTGGCTGTTGCGTCTGCCTTACCTCTTGCACCAGTCGCAAGCTCGAGCTACACGCTGCCTCCTGTGCTGGCGTATAGGCTCGATTGGAGAGCTTTGCTCACTCGTGCTGTTGCCAAGCGGCTCTGTGATCCCGTATTCGGCATCCGTATCCATATCTTGGTTGTTTAAGGGAATGTAGTATTTAGTAGCAAGGAGAATGACTGAGTGAAGCGGAAACGGGAACGATAACAAACGGAGACAGCGGGACACAGTCTGTGATTGACTCAACTCCGCTTCCGCTATAGCCGGCAAAATAAAAGCCCAACAGCCGTTGTATCCAGGCACTATTCCTGTACTAGACTAGTAGCATTTTGTTGTGTTTGACCCCTTTTTCAGCCAGTCCTGGTTATCTGCCGTCTATACTACAGTAGGAACCTCCTGAGGCAAAAACTACTGTCTACAGACATGAGGCCTGTGTAGCAGTAGCTTTTGAGAATAAAAAAAAAAAAAAGAAGGAGCCTCTTAGGCAAGAGAGTAAAATAAGTGCGTCGGCCGGGAATCGAACCCGGGGCCTGTCGATGGCAACGACAGATTTTACCACTAAACCACCGACGCGGTCGATGAAGCTTCGCTGCCTGTGGATCATCTTTAGTAGCTGATCGTGGCTGAATGTAGTCTGAAGATCTGCTTTAATCTTCCGCTCTGCCAAGTAAGGTTAGGTACATAGTTCCGTTTAGTGAGTGCTCTTCATTTTTCACTGAACAACAACGAGAAACGACACCGCGGTCGCTGCTGAATGGCAGCCGCATAGTCCATCTGTCTCAATTCTGTTGTTAGTTATTGGATTTAACTCTGTTCAAGATATAATTAACAGTAAATTCAACCATCTATAACTCGTCACATGTCCTGAAACTCGAACGAGCCCACAAAGACAGCAACAGGATACAGTAGCGTCGTCACGAATCCATATTATCATGCCCGAACATTGTATTACATATTATCCACGTGAACTTTTATTTGCCACTCCAGGTACAGCGTGAAGAAGAGAGAATAGCAGTGTATTTAATTTTCGAATTCAATTGACAAAGGCTGTCAACTTAGCTCTGTGCATTATTTACCAATGCATTCTCTGTTACTCCAATTGCGTCGTATCCATACAGCCATGGCTGCACCTTCCGACAGTTCCTATTTGAAATAATAAAATTAAACTGAAAGTCCTAATTGTGTCTAGCATAACGTCAGTGTGACTACTCACCACCGGCTGGGAAACGGACGTGGCGGGTTCCAGCACAATCCAGCACCCAAGACGTCATTTCGTGCCTTTTCTTCCTCGCCATCTGGATGGTGGAAATCGTCTCTCTAGCCAATAAACACATTAGCTGAAGTTCACGTGTACGTTATTTTGGTGCAATGTACACGAACCTGGTTAAACGTCTCTCGAACAATTGCTTCTCCTCGTTCCTTTCGCAGAGCTTCATATATATGCAGAGCCTCATTCAACTCGGAGCGTTTCCTGAAGTGCGACAACAGCGTTCCCAGGACAGCGCCATCTTCTAGCGACGGGTTTGCTCCTTGTGCCAAATATGGTAGCATGGGGTGGCAAGCATCTCCTCTGGCACATGTCGTCTCCTGATTAGCAAGGAGGCATTTAGAAGCGGACCTCTTAATAGGGATAGGGTGCCGAGCAACCGTTTCTAAAAGACGGTCTCTATCTGGCATACATGAATACGAGGTTGCCTTCTTCGTTCACCCATCTTGGAAGAGTATCTACTTCAATGAGCGTCAATAGAAGTCGTAGTGACAAGAAATAAGCAGCAGACCATCTCACTGTGCATTAATTTCCATTTGTCGACTTGTTTTACATAGCTGAGGAATTTTTTGCAGTCTGCTCATGATTAGAACTCTCTCCAATAATGATGCGAATGAGAAACTCACATTGGATCCCATGACGAGAACAGCTCACGCATTTCTTCCACCGAAGCCGACTCTTTCGACACCTTGTCTGGAAGCGTGTCAGGACAGAGGAGCACTAGGTTATACATACTGCCGCCTTTCAGTGAGTAACCGACGACGTGTGCACCCGGGCCGATCCAGAAGTGAACTTTGGCATGGAGCACCCACTGGCGCAACTCCTCGTCAGGGATTTCGTCAGTCGTCAGCACAATTCGGTAGGCTAAGTCGCCAGTAGGTTTTGGCTCCAACGCATAGCCTAGTAGCGTCTCGCGGCATTGCGACCACAACCCGTCAACGGCAACGACAAGGTCAGCAGTGAATGTTTTGCCAGCAGCCGTCATCAGTAGAGGTCGGTTACGGTGTGTGTCAAGCGCAACAACCCGCTCACCGAGCGCAAATTGGACGTCAAGCTCTCTCGCTCGCGTGTAGAGTGCCTGTTTCATTATTCTTCGGAAATGTGGCTTCGGTGGTCTTTAATTCTATGTCTTCGGAAATTCCGAGAAGACTTAATGTCTTATTTTCTACCGTATTAGTGGCTGCTAGGACAAAAATATTAACGGAGCAGCTTTTGTATTCCGTCTCGAGTTTCGTGAGTCGGCAGTTTTTTGTAGTTATGTTATCGGTGTAATAGTAGAGCCTATAGGCTTTATTATCGCCTCCCTAATCACCGTAGGCTTCTGTTGCACACATATTATCATGCTCACTCATGGTCTGTAGGGCTAAGTAGGTAATATCGTTTTGTGCCACTGATCCTCATAAGATTGAGTGGGAAGTAAACGGTATTGTTGTAGTGTGTCTTACATTTGACAGCACGGTTAAATTGAATGGCCGCGCAAGGTTTCTATTTTTAATTTCTCTACAAGATGTCACTCCAATAAACTTTCTAGAAAGTAGAAGCCTCTTCTCTGTGCCTTCCACGTCAGAGAACCAACCGAAATGCCAGCTGCAAATGTGTGACCCTCACCCGGTACCAAGATCAGTTTACTCTTGACACCCGCCTGGCGCAAGGTCGCCAGAAGATTTTTACTCAGGTCACTAATGACCATATTGTCTTCTTCGCCATGGACTATGACAGTGGGTGGAAACGAAGAGTGATATTCAGGAGAGGGTCTACTTGATCTGCGCGGCAGCTGGCTAGGCAAATCTCGGTGTCTCATTAATTTTAGAACCTTCGGTTTTTCCGACGATCCATAAGTAGAGCTGGGAGTTGCTAGACAAAAGGCGGAGTCTTGTGTTGCGGAAAACGTGCCGTATTTACCGTAATCCGTAGCGCCGGGGAAGGAAGAAGTGCTGCCAACTTTTACAGACCCAACAAAGATCTTACAAATCAGTTCATGTACTTCCTCCTAGTCCATATTATTCAGAAGATTCGTATACTAAGGGATGTGGAAAACAAGCAACCTAAAGATTATTGTAGCGAGATAATTAAGCTATTATATACATCATATCTAAACTCTTTCCATTTGCTTTTGATATTAAGCGACCACCAATTGGCGGTCTTGCATGAACATCTTTTGACCTACCATATGGAACCTCTTGCGGTCCGTCTTATTTGACGGCGTTTTAAGAATAAAGGTCACCAAAAACCAGCGCGTAGGCACCATATACGACGGTAAGTTGTAGCTGATGGTCCGCTTGATCTTGTCAATCGTTTCTTGAGTGACTTCATCTTTCTCGGCATCGAACAGCGTGGGGTCACCTTTGGGTGGCGTTCTGATACTGCACGGATGGTGGTGCAGATACAAATACGCGGTCAGGGCGGGGTCAGCAACACCGTCAATGGCGCCGAGCAGGTCGACAATGACAGCATCCTCTGGCCCTAGGCATTTTCGGATCTGCATCTCCACCTCAAGAGCTTCGACGCGACACCCATCTAGCTTGAGCATAGTGTCTTTGCGGCCAAGGTGCTGGATGGTCCCATTGTGGAGGAGACGGCCTAGGTCACCGGAGCGATACAGCCGAGCGGTAGCAGAGCGGTGCGGATGAAGCTCGGCCAGCCAGTCGGGAGCTTGGTTGACGAACACTGCCTCAGAGCGAGTCTGCATAGCAGCCTGGTCTAAGTAGCGGAGCGACAGGTGCGGGCCCTCCATGAGCAGCTCGCCGACGGCGCCGACAGGCATCAAGCGGTCAGGTGACGAGGGGTCGACCACCCACACAGCACCACAGGCCGGGCGCCCCACATTGTCGTGGGCCTCTGGGCACGGCTTGCTGTTGAGGGTGCAGCACACGGCGACCTCGCCCATCCCGTACTGGTTGACCAGCTTGGTGTTGCTGGCGGCCCATTTGGCAACCAGGTCTCTGGGCATCAGCTCGCCGCCCACGCACAGTATCTCTAGGTGGGGCACCGATGCTGGGTCGACGTGCACGGCGAACGTCGGCGTCAGGAAGAGGATATTGGCTCGCAGTTGGTTTATGCAAGCGACAATGCTCTCCACTGACTTATCCGGATTGGGCACGCAGCAGCAACCTCCAGTAAAGAGCGGCGCCATGAACTCAATATTGCTAATGTCGAAGTTGTAGTCGTCAAAGTGGAAAAATCGCGTGTGGGGCCCCAGGCCGAGTTTGTCAATGTATTGAAGCGTGGCCGTGGCATAGGACTGGTGCGTCTGTATGATGCCCTTGGGCACACCGGTGCTTCCGGATGTGAAGAGCACGAGACAGGCGTTGTCGGCATGCATGGATAGCACGGGGGGGTTCTCATACCGAGGCAAGGAACGGATGAACTCGGCCGTGATAGGGAGAACAGTGTCCACGTACGGTGTAAACTCAGCATGATACTTTGGCGTCGTGACAAACAGCTTGCAAGCGGTGCGCTGCACGACGGCGCTCAAGTAGCCCGGGGGGCTAGCGGCATGGACTGATACATAGGCGCCACCAGCACGGAGAATGGCCAGCCGAGCCACGATGGCCCACATGGACTTTTCAAAGCAGCTGAAGACATAGCTTCCATTTTGAACGCCCAGTCCGACAAGGTGGTGCGCCAAGCGGCATGACAGATCGTCGAGCTCCGCGTAGGTGAGATCGCCCTCATAGCTGCATACGGCCGTCCGGCCGGGGCTTATGCGGCACTGGCGAGCTATTATCTCATGCACTAGGCTATTTTCAGCGGGAGCAATAGTTTCCGTGACGCCCTGGATGAACTGCCGGTCTCGAGGAGAGCAGACGTCAATTTGGCGGATGGGCATGTGCGGATCCGTCAGCATGTCCGTCAGAATATACCCAAAAGTATCGAGGATACTGCTAGCCAGACACTTGTCAATGACACTGGTCGAGTATTCCAGTTTCGTGGAGAGTCGGCCAGTTGAGGTTTTAGAAACTGTGACGGAGACGTCCAACTGGAGCACCATGTTAGCATAACCCTGCTCAACAAACACGTAACTATTCAACGCAAATTGTACCTCGTGTCCCAATGATGTATATCGAGACGGGGATCCGTCTTCGAATCGAATCTCGGAATTCCACTTCCGGTTGACCGGGACTGGAGAAACAAAGAGGATCTCATCTCGTTTTGGAACGAAAGCATCGAGAGTTACGGGGACACGGTTCGCCCGTTTCAAAAAGTCCATGAGGTGTTCTGATTCATCCAGGCGGAGAATACAAAGCATAGAGCCAGGCACTGGGACGCCATTGGAAAACCCATTCGTGCCAGCTTTCTTCCCGGGCCCGTGATACTCAAAACAGATGACCTCCGAAGCCACGTAGCACTGTAGTGTAAGTGCCCAGGCTGCTTTGAGTATAGCAGGCAGGCTCACACCTTGCATATTAAGCCACAACTCCGTAGCATTCCATCGTCCATTTATTGGTGCAAACACAGTGTTACGAGATACCGATACCTTACTATCTAAGCCATCAGAAGGTATTGAGGCTTTGATAAGACAAGGATGAAGGTTCAGGCTTGGCACCTCAGGGAGCTCAAAAAAGGTTGGCATACTGAAGCACAAGAATTGGGTTGGAAATGGAAAAAAATGAATAAATAAAAAGGTCAACGGATCTGTCAGAAATAATTGACATCTATTTTAAGCTTTCAGAAGTTACGGAGTGGCCAGCAGATATCTCGATGAGCTGTCTATCTTAATAGGTTTTATCCTGCTCCTCATCTCCTTCCAAGTTGGTATACCCATTGGCTGAGTCTAGGCCTCCCATGCGCATCAACGTCATTCCGGCAGGGATATTCCGATATATCGGCCATCTTCGGTCCGCCAAGATCGGCCAAAACCTTGCACGTATATGTTCTATTGGCCTTGTCTAAAACATGAGTTGAGAGATGATGATAGCCTGGAACCTACGCTACCCCAAACAGTCGCCATACCGTAAATAGCTTAACGCTGGGTTTGAAATACCATGTACTACTAAAACATAGAGTTCTACCAGTTTGGATGTGATCAACAAGGCGCTCTTGTCAAAAGCGAGCTGACATCAAACCGGCAATCCCCTTAAGGACTAAAAGTTTACTTTTTTGCCGAGACAACACAATATAATTGGATGAACGCTCACTGGGCGACCCATAAATACTTGGAACAACAAACGTACGCCGGCATATCAATGTAAATCGTTGCAACCGAAAATCCCTTTTGGCCCATAAAAAAAGTAAACTTTCAGCCCTTAAGATAGTTTCACTTTTCCACAAAAGCAATCGCGTCTTTAATTTGTAGGCTGAGACTGAGTACGGAGTAATTTCTGCCAACTTATGGAATTAGAATGCTGCTATTTCGGTTCGGGTTCGGGTGAGCCCGAGGCAAGGGGCCTTTTCGCTAGTATGCGGGAGGATTGCGGGTCGAGTGTGCGGACTTATGGTCTCTCCCTGTACTCTAGATATTTCTTTACCTGCAATGCAGCTTATCCCCAAGACTGACCAGTGGCATCTCCTTTTCCCAGCATGTTCCTCGTCCATATGATGCATGCACATATCCTGTTCGTGTGTCCCTTTTTCCTTGCATGTTGCATGAAGCTCCCCTGTCTCTTCTACCAGAACGTCAAATCACCTTCATCCCAATGCATTGCACGAACACATCACTTACTGCCGGGTCACCGCACACCAACGGGGCTCCTCGACAGCTGCCAGTTCACCTACCATGGGGACTACGGTGGCGTTCCAGCGACGCTTTTCTGATATCTTCTGTGACAATAGCTATTTTTACGGTTCGTATGGTAACCTGCATACCGTTGCCATCTGGCATGCCAACAGTCGCAAATATCTTTCGCTAACAACCTTGAAGGATACTTTCCTCTACGGGTATTATTCCCCAGCACCGGCAACCTAATTGGAGAACTGGACCACTGACACAGCTCAATACAGCATTCTGATTCCGGTATTTCCGCCCGTGCTCCAGAATCGATGCTCTATTCCACAAGAGGATGGTAGGCACATAAAGCTCAAACAAATCTTCTCCCAATGTTGCCATCGCTAATAATGAACACATAGTCCAAAGATTCACGTCTCTGGCCGTCGGCCTCTCAGGCGCCGGAAGTTTGATCGGAGCATGTAAGAAGAGCCCACATTTTGGCTTACCTCTTTCTTCGCCTCTGTAATTGTGTATCCAATGCTAATTATCATGCTATAGGTTTATTTGGTTACCTTGCTGGTAAGCAAACGGGATACTACCGTAACTGTTTCTGTACGCGCGGCTAACTAGACGAGATCATTTCACCAACCGGCGCACATCCCTACTCCTCGGCCTAAGTATCTTTATTGGTGCCACGCTGATGCTTTGGGTAGCCCATAATGTGGCCTGGATGTGTATTGGGCGCTTTATCCAAGGCTTGGCCTCGGCCTCGGTGTGGAGTGTTGGATTGGCTCTCATGGCCGACACCTTCGATAGCAACAACCTCCCTGTGGCGATGGGCTACGTCAATGCCGGTTTTAGCGGCGGAACTGTCGTGGGACCTATCGTGGGAGGCATGCTGTATTCCTTGGGCGGGTTCGACAGCGTCATGGCGGCGGCTATTGGTTTCCTCGTTCTAGATGTCATCATGCGCCTGTTGCTGATCGAAAAACACGAGGCGGATACAATCCTGGCTATTGCCACGAACGACGACATGTCTCAAGAACCGTTGGTCACTGCCCGTCTGCTTCAGGACCAGTGTCGGTATGGCGCAGCCACCATTGATTCCGAAGAGATCAACAGCGCCGACACAGAATTTGCCTACCAGACGCTCATCAGCTCTATGCGACTGCTCGTCAACCTAACCTGCGCGTTTGTGCAAGCCATGACCATGACCTCCCTTGAGGTCACCCTGCCGATTCATATGCAACTAGACACCGGCTACGCGTCCTTTGAGACATCACTGGTTTTCGTGCCGCTGATGCTTCCGGCCCTTCTATCCCCCCTCATCGGCAAGTTACTCGCACTGTTTAGCTCTTTCACTTAGCCGTTGCCATGTCGTTTAACATTGTCTCTAGGGAAGCTATGCGAAAAGGTCGGCAATCGGCCAGTTGCTAGCACAGGCTACATCATCTGCGGAACAGCTTTGGCCGTCCTGCGATTTCACAACGGTAATAGTGTGGGCTACGAGATTTTGCTCTTTGTGTGTCTCGGGCTTATTGGGATCGCCATGTGCTTTATCATGACGCCCGTATTGAGCGACGTTTTCGATGCGGTCGAGGATCTTGAGAATGACAAGCCTGGCCGCTTTGGTCCAAACGGAGCATTTGCACAAGCAGTAAACAATTCCCTAATCTTTTCATGTCTACTTCTTGATGGCTACAAGTCAAATGTCGTTGAATTGATGCTAATTCGATAAACAGTACGGTTTGTTTGAATTTGCCTATTCTGCAGGGATGCTGCTGGGACCTCTCTTGGGTCAGTCCATTGATTCATATCTCCTGTCTTGCACAATCCTATCGGTCTTCTAGACTGTATGGGGCTTATTTAAGCTACTTCTTTCTACTCGAGAACTAATGCATATTTTTTTACTATAGCCGGGTGGCTCAAGACGACGCTTGGTTGGTCCGGGTTGACGCTCAGTCTCGGTAGGTTATACCCGCTCGGTAGTCCCATGTTCTTAATAAATGGATTTGAAGCTAATTCTTTCAAGGTCTAATGAACATTGCCACAACTGGACTGATGTTGAAATCTACAGCTTAAGGTAATGGGGACTCTAGAGGATGGGAGCTGAAAAGTGTGTTGGTTTGAGTGCAAAAGACAGAAATCAAGTGCTGCTCTCGATTTTCCGTACATTATTATATGTATGAGTACTTGTTAGTAGATACTGTGCATCTTATATACATGTATTGAACTCTTACGCCGACATTCTTGTAACAAGTACAGGTTGGGCGACACAGGGGATCGCCTAGCTGCTACCCACGTCAGCTACCCTTAGGGGGCCTGATAATATGGTTAATTGCCCTTCTCAATGGCGTTCAATCCAATACACTAAATGCTGCCTATGCGATTTATGAACAAGTTATTCATGTCTAGACAGTCTATTGTACTACTTAAAGATTCTCAAAACTCGTACTATCATATGCAACCCTCAATACATTGAGCCTCAACCCGAGCAAGAACGTCTGCTCAAAGGATTTCGTTGTTGATCTCCTTTTCCACAACTTGGCATCGCAACAAACTTTTAGTCTGCTCATCGCCGCCGCTAACATCGCTACTAGAGATATATACACCCTGCTGAGAGAAAAAGCGAACCATGGCATTCCATGACTGCGAAGCGCGCAGAGCGTGGGTATCCGGTGTGTCCGGAGAAGGATCAGAGAGGCTGCGCGAGAACACCTCGTGAGACAGATACCCGTGCCAGCCGAGCTCGATAAGGCAGCGCACCACGTATAGGACAGGGAGGTACCCGCCGCGTTCTGTCTCACACAGGAAGAGGCGTGCGTTGCGTGACCAACTCATGCGTGATGGCTGACCAGCCACGTAGAAGGGGTGTCCTTCACGCAAAGGACCAGCCAACCGTTCACCGTCTGCAATCTGCACGACGAACACTCGACTAATATCGAGATTAGCCAACAGCCGCTCCAGAGACGCACGGAAGCAAGCCTCTGCAGCTTCTTCGCTGTTCTCTAGTTTGCCATTGTCCTCAGCTGGGTCAGCATAGGCTGCCGCGGCGAGGTTGAAAGTGTCAAGGGCCAGGCCAAAATTGGGACAGTCGACGCGCTGGACAATATCCCAGGCCTGCTCCCACGTCTGTACGTGATTTCCCCACGCGATGGCTTCATAGGCAATGAGAATGGCTGGGGACTGTTGAGCTGCCCGCAGAGCCATTTCGCGGAGGTCGCTGACAATGACATCGATCTCTCCAGTGGTTCGGGGATTTCCGGATACGGGATCGGGGCCGAGGAAGTTTGAGGCAACTAAGATAGTATCGGCACCCAGAACATGAAGAATGTCAAACCAGAGCGGTAACATCTCATCTTGAAGACGGGCAGTCTCCCTCCTGTCTAGGAGTCCTTCGTAGAAGCGGAAAGGCTGAAGGTTGAGCACTGTCACTTGAAGTGTCTGGCAGAGTTCACGAACAATGCCAGCTGCCTCTAGACAGGCTTTGGCAGATGGCGGCTGTGTCGACGATGGGGAGAGAGAACATGCTAGAGCCTCCAAGTCATCGTAAAATAATTCAACCGCTTTGATTCCATGCTTGGCAACATGACGAAGCTTGGCTAAGAGATCATGATGCTGTGGCTGACCAAGCGAGATTGTGGCAATGGCGGGTTGGCAAGACATTGTAAATGGCTATAAGTCAATGCGTAATTTTACCTGAATTTTTGAAATGATAAAGACGCTTGGGAATGAAAGGGTTATAACGGATTGGATATTAGGATCTTGATGAGAAAGCATACTCCACCGGATGACAGAGAACTTTCTTATTTTGTTGTGTCCTGCATCTAGTAGTGATATTCAACCAGCCACTCGCGCTGCATGCCCCTTGGACAGGGCTATCAGTCTTATTGTACAAATTTGTTAGGGCTATAGCTTTCATAGATCTAAAGCGGCTTCTAGTCCTCGCGAAGCGAGAGGCCCGAGCCGAAGTATGTCTTGGAGAAGGACGGTACTAAAACCGGGTAATCGTTCCATGCTTCCGACGCAGAGTGAAAACTCGACTTTTGTGCATATGATGAACCGTTAGGGTGCAACATTTACCGTCAATATGAGACATTCTGGCCTAATCTAGCAAAGGAGATGGCTCATGACGGGCTGGGGTGAGTGACAGGGTTTCACTTTTAGGGACCCATACGTCTATAAGGCAAGCTGGGCAAACCCATTTTGGTAGCGACCTACGTGTAAATCAAGTATAATGTGGAAGGACCAAACATAATTGCCAGGATGAAGCTGCATTATTTTTTTTTAAAAAAAAAAAAAGAAAAGAAAAAAGAAACAAAAAAGTCGCAATTGCCGCTGCAAGTGATCCTCGTGGATTATGTGTTGTATTAAATAATAAAATTAATCATGCAAAAGAACCAAAAGGAAAAAAAAAACATTACCATCTTTGAATACCCTTTCCACCTTGTTTCTTCCCGAAACATGAAGAAGACGGGGCAATTGTTTGCCCAGTACTGTGCAATATTGCACTTCAAGGCTCCGGCCTGCACAGAATCGATATTGGCCCCCAATCAGGCTGCTGTTCTGTTGGAGCACGTATCTACTGTTTTGGGTCTCACTTGCTGTGATATACCAAAGTCGCTTCTGTATACACTTAACGAGTAACAGAGAACAGTAAATTTTATTCCTACTACGTATGTTTGTTTGTATATAAGGCCGAGCGTTGTCCGCATTCAATTTATCAATTGCAATGATTTCGGTCAACCCTTTTTCCTATTCAGACTGCTACATGTTAAAGAAGTCAAAATCAACTAAACACAAACCTATCTTACCATGCCTTACGAATATTATCCTATCACCGGCATTCAAGCTGGCCGCAAGCCAAATAATGCTGTTCCATCTCGCCAAGAGATAGATGAGTGGTCTTCTAAGAAAGAGAATGTCTTGCAGGTCAATATATACTTGCTTGCTCTTCGAAGACTTCAAGACGTGCCACCGGAGAAACGGGATTCGTGGTTTCAAATTGCGGGTAAAGAACAGCTTAGCAACCGCTGAGGCCGTCCTTTAAAAAAAATATAGGCAATTATTGACCTCTTGCAAGGTATCCACGGCATGCCCTACACTGCATGGGATGAGCCCAATACGACAGCCAAGGAGGCAGACAAAAAGGGCTACTGCACTCATGCCAATCCCTTGTTTCCCCCCTGGCATCGGCCATATCTCTTGCTTCTCGAAGTGGGTGCTCCCCTTAACCAATAATGACAGCAGATAAAGCAAATATAGACGCTGACTTCAGTGCAGACTCAACTTTACGATATCATGATCAAGGAAATCATTCCCCTGGTGCCAGCAAACGAGCGTGCTACCTGGGAGGAAGCTGCCAATACCTGGAGGCTTCCCTACTGGGACTGGGCCGTCAATCCCCAGGTCCCCAAACTGGCAGCTAAGCCGGAAGTCTCCGTTCGAATGCCTGATGGCGTCGTGACCACAATCGAAAATCCGCTGTATCAGTTCAGAATGCCGAATGACAAACCCATGGGAAGCCACGGTGTAGGGTCGTTATCCGATTACGATGGCAAGATGGAACTGGCTGTATGTAACCATCCTTTATTGAATGATGGGCAGAGATCCCAGATCGAACTTTCACCTATATTAACAAATTAGTACGGAAACTGCTACGCTACGAGCCGTTGTCCCAAGCCGGAGGACACCGAGCCCAACAGCAAAGGTTGGATTGAAGGCGTTGTGAACAACGAACAAGTGGCCAAGTTCATGTCTGAGCACTTAGCCGTTGACGATAAGAACCACGGTGCTGCTGCTGAGATGGTGTACCGTCTACTTACGTACCCGCTGACGTACACGCAATTCGCCACGGTGACTCTACCCGATGCTGGTGCTGATGTTGAGAAGGACGTCAACCTTGAGTTCATCCACAACAATATCCACTACTGGGCCGGCGGCGACGGCGGCCACATGTCGCAGATTCCGGTGGCCACCTTTGATCCGATCTTCTGGCTGCACCACTGGTAAGCACTCTATAATTTGGTTTTTCTTTTGTCTTTCACTTTCTCCTCATTCTCTAACATATTTAGTAATATCGACCGCCTCTTTGCCATTTGGCAGGCGCTGAACCCCGATAAATGGTTCACTGAGGCCAAGCAAGGCGACTTTGACCAGAAAGTAATCGGTCTTGATCCAAAGGACCTGGTCACCAACAAGACGCCCCTGAGACCTTTCCACAAGGACAAAGCCGGTGCTGTGTGGACGCCGGATGAGGTCAGAGATCATTTCGCCCTAGGTTACACGTACCCGGAAGTCCAGCCCTGGCAAGACAAGTTTCAAGGTACCAACGGCCAGCGGAACCTGGACGCGTATATCAAGAGCATCAAGACAACAATCAACGACAAATACGGAAAAGTCCGCGGCCAGGCAATCGTCGTACTCGACAACGCGCTGAAAAATGGAGGTGGCTCTGGTCCCGCCACTGCCATTGCCATAGCCGAGGCCACGAGCGCAGGCAGCCCTGCCATGGCCATTGCTCGAGCCTATGGCGGTGGCTCAGGGAGTGGTTCGCCGGTGGGGCCTGTTCCGGGAGGTATGAAGGTTGTCCAGGAGGGGCGCGCCATAGAGTCTAATGACTTTGCGCTCAGCGTCCGGTTTTCGCGCTTTGCCTTTGGTGGCCACCCGTTTGCCATCAAAGTGTATCTGGCCCCCGAGAATGCCACACAGGAGCGCAACCCAGATACGGACTACATTGGTGGGGTATACAACTTCAGCCAGCCAGCCGTGGTCAACGGGCAGGAAGTGTGCAGCAACTGCACAACACTGGAGCACGCCAAAGTCAAGATGTCGGCGTATCTCCCTGTCAACGTACTGTTGAACAAGCTACTTGAAGAGAAATCACTGCAGTCTCTGGAGAAAGACGAAGTGGCGCGTGTTTTGAGCCGCCTGTACTGGCGTGCTATTAGGGTATGCCATGTTTTTATTTCCCTCCTATCGTTTATCTACGCTGTGGCTAACGCTATAAAATTGTAGTACGGCAAGGAAGTTCCAGCTGACCAGCTGACGGCACTCGATCTCGAAATCATAGTTTCTGTCAACACTGCTACGCATTTTCGCGATCCGTCGCAGGCATCTGGATTTGCCAACTTTGTTGTCATGTCTGCCATTGGCTCCAATAGCCAAGTGTCTGGAGGCACTTCTGGGGGCTCTAGCAACACAGGAACTGGTGGCGGTGGTGGTGGCGGAAGCAGCTTGGATTTCACTCAGCAGTAAGTGATACTCTACACCAAAAAAAAATCTTCTTTTCTCTTATGGATACATGTGTCTAGGCCGTCCGATACCCAATACCTTGCCATCGACAAGATTATCAAACTCCGTCAGCCAGTCCAGCCCAATGGGACAATCGTCATCGAGTCCGCATCCTTCACACCACAGGCTCCCAATATTAGAGTGGACGCCACTGGCTTTTCGTTTATGTACTTCGACGAAGCCAGTGGAGAAGACAAACACAACGATGAAAACTACGACGTGCTGCTGAGCGTCTCCATTCGCCGCAAAGAAAAAGTTGTGCGTCTAAACAATAAGCCTGCCCGCAAAACCTGGGGCAGAGAGGTCAATATTTCTTGGCAGCCTAATTGGTTCCAAGCCAGCCAACCCAAGATTGAAATCCAAGAAGTTGGTAACAAGTACCGAGTGCTCATCAACGGGAACCACATCGGTGATCGGGACAAGGCTTCCGACAGACGAATTACCCATGTGCAGTACTGGGTTATTGACCAAGACCTCTCTACGACTGCTCTATCTTATGCCGTGACTGTTAAGGTGTGATTGGGTTCCATTTCCTACGGACCACCTTCTGCTCCGTTCTAAAACAAAAAATTACTTAAATAAAAGAATGTAATCCAAAGACTTTCTCTCTAGTTGATCCAAATAAAATCCCTTATTTAGTAGCAATAAACGTCCGTAAGATTATAGATTGATGCATCAGTACCTAGCTTAGCCTTTATATGCCTTCCCGTCCTCCGGAGTTGTCCTCTGTGATCGATGCTAAAACTGCTTCTCACTTCTAAATGCAGCAGCCTTTTCCCTCTTCCGAACCATGTGGAATTTAGGCGGTTTTCCCGGTGACCAGAAACTTGCCTCATACATCAACGACATAAATAGTGGGCCCGAGCAGCCGGTACAATACCTTCTGGCAGCGCAGGGACGGCGGGCTCGCCGTTTTTCTGGTACGCATTGGTCTTTTCAGGAACTGTACTGCTTGTTGCGGACGTGGGGCTGGCAGACGGCTCGGTCGGTCAGTGTGCTATGCTCTGTAAATGAAATGCAACACCTGCATCATCAACTTGGAATTCGAGCTTCAATCGGCAGTATATCTATCAGCTATAGAATGGAATGTAGGAATTTATCGACTGGAGACAAGCCTGAGAGACCCCATACGTCTGCTGTTAACAACTTTTGGCATGTTTGCAGCTTTTGTGACCATAATACGCCCTGGCCGCGCCGGCACCGGCGTCAGCAACACCAATACCTGTATTGGCAATATCCACGAGGCTTATCATAGTTAACTTTAGTCTGAGCCCACAACCCCATCACATCAATCCACATGAGTTAGAAGATCAAGGACAATCGGGTGCGTTCAAAAGGACAAAGGTGATTAACTAGATTCATATGGTACATCGGCTTGCTATTTATTCAAACCTTCAAGGTTTCCAACGTCGAAGAATTTCTCAAAATTGTTATAAGAATCTACGGACAGTGCCCAGTCCATTAGCTGGCCAAACTGCCCAAAATCGTCCTGCTGATTTGGATCAAGCCAAGCAAGGTCGTCTTCCGCGGGAACAACTTCAACCACTGTGCCCGAAACCTCTTGCTCGTCATCGCTTGTCCTTGGTGAAACAATTCCAGAGCTGAGTCTTTCGGCAATGAGGTCTGCTTTGGTGACCAAATCCCGCGTAATTGCAGCCGCGTCTGCACTAACGCCAAAACTCTTACCAAATTGGTCAAAAACGGCTATGGCCTTATCCAGAGCCTGCCGCGCTCTTGGTGTAGCCGGATGAATAGGGTAGGCAAGCAAAAATCCCACAATGGTGATGGCAACATTCCACTGCAGGCTGAAGTATTCCGTCCAGCCAGTGAATAAGTCGGACTCTGTGACGATCTGATGCATCAGAACTGTGAACGTGATCGCGTGCTCCACGCATGTCGTAGCGTGGCGTTCAGTCATGTGGGTGTATGTGGCTGCTTGGGAGTAGAACGTAATGAAAGGCCGGGTGAGAATGATCATGAAATTATGGTAGGTGAGCTCTAGACACGCCCGTTGGCGTATCAGCCAAGTAGGGGCCAGGTCGTCGATGTCAAAAACTGCCCGATCTGTAGAAAAGGGCCGGCCGTCATTTCGCCGCCGACACTTTAGCTCAGTGGGAAGATGCTCAGCCCATAATTTCATCGAGGGTAGCTTCTCTGCTAAGGTCATCGCAGCCAATTCTAACACCTTCGGGTCGTGATAAATGCATGACAGGTCGTTTTGCCGAATCAGTTCTCCAAACTTCAAATACAGCACATCATATATTCTGAACACTATGAGGAACAATTTCGCCTGTTCCGTCGTGTAGCTGAACCGGGTAATGCTATCCGAGATAGGCCTCAAAGTTGCAGCGTTGTTTTCTTGGACTAACAGCCCGTCGGAAGGCATCGTCACAGTCGTATGGGCCAAATCGATGACAAAAGGCCGAGAGAGCTTCATAGATGTCTTCACATCGAGGGCCCAAAGAACCCACCAGATCCGCTTGCGCAGCTGCCTCTCCGTTTCTGGCATATCATGAGATGGTTCCAGGTGGAGGCCTAGGACTTGTGCCGTTCGAATCGCCTGGGCTGCCAAGATATTGCACATGTTGTGAAATGAAGCGCAGCAAAGATAAGCCATCATGAAAATGTAGCATTGCACAGTAGTGATAGATGGGCTCTCGAGACTTGCTGCGAGAAGAGACTGCGCGCGGCGATAGTGCCATCGTCCTGCGGTGCCTGCATCGTCTGACGATCCAGATTCGTCTCCTCGCACGGTGCTTCGCTTCTGCGGGATGAAAGAATAGCTATACTGTTGACAGAGGGCAATAATTATGTCGACCAGAGGTGAGTCCTTGCGCCGCCGTGGTGAAGACTGCCACAATGAAGCGTAGTGTTTGCCAAACTCGACCTCGTCTACCACAGGAAGCAAGCAATGATATCCTTCCCAGAAAAGTCGAAGAAGGGATTCTTCTTGCACACGAGAGAGATCTCCCGCTCCCTGGCTTGACTTGGGCCCCGGTGTGGATACCAGAATTCCGTTGCTGCTGGCATCTTCTGCGGTCTGCATCTGCGTAATCCGAGATTCGGCACTTCGCGCCCAAGGATGTAGCTGCTCCTCGACGCACGGCTGATCTAGGGATTTATTTAAAAATCCTCCAATTCGACGCACAAAATAAAATGACGAAGCAGGCCCATAGTAAGAGGGTTGATCCGTTCGAATTGTAGAGACCTGGATGCCCTCCCATTGAGGCCTTTGATATGGTGGAGAGCACCATGACTCAGCCAAGCTGCCCTGGCACGATGTCTGACAGCGGGCGTCGGATCCCACAGAATCTGGTGTAGGAATAAACACTATAGGCGAATTGCTGACTTTGAGCGTAGATAGTTCGCTCTCCAGCTCTCTTACGCGCCCTTTCAGCCGATCAATTTCCCTAGACAAGCATCACGTTAGAGACTATCGACTTCCGTGTCCGTACCGGCACCCATACCTCAGCGCCATGGATAGCGTTCTTGGCTCATTATCTCCCTTGTATGTGCATTCAGCACTTCTTTGAAAGCATGTTTTACATGGCTGCCCGTTATCACACCTGATTCGTCTCGCGCGGCACAAATCACAGGCCCGTGACACCTGCTTCCGCGGAGGTTTTAGAGAGCGGGAATTGGCGGCTGTGTCAAATCCAGACAGAGAAGCAGCAAGCTGTGGGCTTTCCATGCCTAATGTTGTCTAGAGGGCTGTGATTGGGTGCTTGAATGTAGTGGTCAGATTGAATTCACGCTGCTGTGAGGATGTTCGGGAGGCTGATGAATTTATGGTTTCGGAATTTCGGAGGTTCTTGGAGATGTGTAAGCAGCCACCCGCGTTCCGGATGAAATTTTTGATTTGGAGGCAATTTTTCAGTGACAAATGAGGCTAAGCCATTACTTCCCAACGAAATCCGCACTGTACAACAACTTGCTCTCACGGATATTGTGAAACCTCAACTTTGAAACCCAATATCAATTTGTTATCTCATTCTATTTCTGGAATAACAATCTACTTCCAGTATCCCATAACTCTAATACTGTTCTATAGCTAAATCTTAATACCGTTATTCGAAAACATACGTACAAGGCCAGCATGGCCATTCCTGGCTGTAAATGGCAAGGTTGCCTACTTGCTAGGATGTGCCTGATGATACTCCTCGCTGAAGGGGTAGTCAATGTAGCCATCTGGTGACATGTTTTTGTAGAAAGTAGGCCTATCATACTTCGCAAGGCTAATGTCATTCTTAATCCGGAAGACCAAGTCGGGATTAGAGATGAAATAGCGTCCAAATGCCACCAGCACATCCCACCTCTTGTAATGGTTCTCTACTGCCACTGCAGCAGACTCTGGTAAGTAGCCTCCCGCAACTATTACGGGGGACAGGTTATTCCACGCCTCCAGGATAAAATCGAGCGTCTTATCTTGCTGGCGAACCTGCTTGTCATCGTAGATGAGCACTCCGGGATCGCCAGCAACTTCGACTAGAGACAGATATGCGAACTTGACGTTCATTTTCTTCAATTCCGAAATAAGATAGAGATATAGTTCCTCACTGTCGCCCTTTTCGGCACCCTGGAATGCCGCATAGGGCGAGAAACGTATGCCAACCTTTTCAGCGCCGACAGCTTCAGTCACTGCCTTGACCACCTCAAGCGTCAGGCGGGCTCGGTTTTCAATTGAGCCGCCCCAGCGGTCAGTCCGCTTGTTGATGGTATCAGTGAGGAACTGGTCAAGAAGATAACCATGCGCAGAGTGGATCTCTACGCCATCTCCGCCAGCCGAGATGACTCGCTTTGCAGTGTCGGCGAAGTCTTGGATGGTCTGTAGAATCTCTGCTTCAGTCATTGCTGTTGGTATGACATCGGAGCCCTCCATTGGCACAGCGCTACTGGAGCGATAAGGAAATCCCCTCCGCTGCATATATGCTGGTCGGCAGGCTCGGCCCATGCCCCAGATCTGCTGAAAGAAGAAAGACCCTTGAGCGTGCACAGCCTCGATGATCTTAGCCCAACCGGCAACTTGCTCGTCGCTGACGATGCCTGGACCATTAGGATATCCTTCTTCGTAATGAGATATCCCGGTGGCTTCGGATATAACAAGCGTTCCGGGCTCACAAGCTCGATCAGCGTAGTATTTCTCCATAATTGGGAGAGGGACATGGTTGTCATCATTCCGAATCCGAGTAAGCGGGGGAAACACAATCCGATGCTGGAGGACGACATTTCCGACTTTCAATGGCTTGAAAAGTCTTGTCTGTGAGGGGGTTATTGCGACGGAGCCCATTTTCTGAAGCAATCAAAAATGCGCGTGGTGGTGTCTGGGTCGTCACTTGTAAAATTGATGAGGAATCATAGAAGATTTTCGCGAAAACAAACTCTGGTCTGTTGATATGCTATACATGATAACACAAGAGTAATGGGAGCTGTAATGTTACTTATAGTTGATCTAGACATCCAACTTTTGTTGAAGCAGCGCCATTCCGGTATGAACGGAATTTCGGGCTAGTGTTGCGGAATTTCGGTGACCCGTATTTAATAAAGGCAGAAGAGAAACTCCGCCCGAAATTCCGTTCTAAGAAACCCAATCATAGTAGATCTTTTGAGCAGTGCTTACTCTGTACTCCGTACGGAGTATAGTTATTATATCTAAATCACTTGCTGTATTGTATGCTGATACCGTACGCATATCTCTAAGATACAGTGAGTATATACTGTATACAACACTATATAGAGAGAGCTCCTCGCCCTGACTCTCTGCATGTCAAGTTCCAGTCTTGTATTCAAGTCATTTTGAGCTTAAGATATTCGCATACATATTTCATTCGCAATGTCGACGCCCTATTTCCCGCTTGCTGGTGTAGCCAGCAACGGCTGGTCTACAGAAGATGAGGCAACAGCAACTTGCTTCTGTGGCGCTGTTCAACTGTCATTTGTAGGTAACATTTATTGCTCCTAGAAGTACTGCGATGCATATATCCTAACGGTCAATGTCTTATTTCTATAGCCGACCCAAGGGCCTGGGCTTATCAACACGTTTGTCTGCAACTGCTTTGACTGTCGAAAGATCACAGCAAGCATGTTTGCTTCAAATTTCACTGTAGCCAATACACATCTCCGACACATTCGAGGCAAGGACAATCTCAAGTCATTTAGCCAATCACACACCATTGCCTCTGGGGGCGTCATGACCAATCACTTCTGCTCTACATGCGGCACCCTAATGTACAGGGTCGGAGACAATTTTCCAAATGCGAGTATTCTTCGGATCGGTACTGTAGATGATTTCAGTCTGCACGAGACAAAGTTAAAGCCGCAGGTAGAGCTGTTTGTAGCAGACCGTGTTTCCTGGTTTACTGGTGTGGAGGGAGCAAAAAAGTTTGAAAAAAGTACACCATATAAAGTATAGATTATTGCCCTGATTAGTACAGAGCTGTCAGTATAGTATACTAACATTGATTTTGTCAGGGTAGACTATAGATGTGTGTGATGAGAGGTGCAAGTGGTGACAGCTCGCGGCGAACGTTAGTAGATACAGTACAGCTACTAAAGTCGATATACAAACCTTTAATCTTTCGCTATGAAGGACAACAATGGCTTATTTAGTAGCAGCGAGAAAGAATTAATAGTATGCATTCCAACCTCATTTCTGTTGATGAGAACCTTAGAGACTAATGTCGTGACACTGCCTGGCTGATTAGACACCCACCCTTCGCAGAGGAGCGTCAGCCAGTGTCCAAAGTAGGTTTTATAAATAAGACGGCGCAACAGGATATTAAATAGGTGGTATCAAAATGTATGTCCTATGTTGACTTCGTTTTTCATCAACTGTCAGAAGACGATTATCTATTCACATTCAATCCAGCAATATCTGACTCGTGGATTATGGCCCGCTAGCATGCACGTACAAAAAGGTATAGTCTAAGCTACTGTTTTAGGAAATACAAGAAGCGGTCACATAGCGTCATTGTAGCTTTTACAAGAAAATATCTTACAAGCAACAACTTCAGTCGTTTCAGTTGCAGGCTTTATTCTGGTAAAATTGTTAGGAAACATAGACCGGTTGTGACAGTGGGGAGGAGCGCTATATGCAAGCATGCAGCTTCACACGTTGAAATTAGTTAAAGCACTTGTGACTAGATAAGATTCATAAATGGGTTCCATGGTATGCCTCGCCTAGGAACTCATCAATCTACGGTGAGAAAAGGGTCGGAGCCAACATGTTTACTCCGAGAACAAGGGTTAGAGAAGATAGTAACGTTAGTACCTTGATCAAAGGCGAGCTACTGCTTCCAATATCCAAAGCATATATTTAGTATTTAATGCCTGAGATTTTACCATCTAACTACCTACTACACGATGTATATAGCATAACTGTGTTCTTCTTTACTTTCAAGTTCAAATTCTTCAGCGTTCAGGGTCATAGCCTCAAACTCCTTCAAGATCAAAGAATAATAGTCCACTTCTCCATAAGGTTCCATACCACGCTAGCGCCTGTAAACTGCATCGTCCGAAAGGCCCCATCTGCCTACCCTGACATAATCGCCTATTTCTTTTGACTTCTTCAGCAGAAGTCCCCATACAGGTTTTCCCATAAGATCATACTCTAACCCGATTCCGAGCAAAAACAGCCGTTCTACAGAATCGCTCGTCGTTTTTTTGAAGGGCAATATATCGAAGCTTAGTGCGGTGAATACTATAGCTGTATCCCTTAACCAGATTTGGGGGGGGTTCTGCGCTAGGCTGAGGCCCATACACCACTGAAATCCTTTTCTTGCTAGGTTACCCTGCAGTTACGGCACACATTGGCCCTTCAATCCGTAGGTAACCACCATTAACACGTCCCAAGGAGTTACCCATCGGTGTAGTGATAGAGTCGCGAACACGCGCCATCAGAAACATGGGACGCACCGGTGTACTAAAAGAATTGTGACTAGGCGTTTCTGGTGACTTAGGGGCTGTCCGGGGGTAAATGTGGCTAATTCGTCTTCGAACTGACGCCCAGGACCAACTGGGAGCATCGGGGTCTGCACGGCCTGTCCCTTGCGTATACACACCCCAGAGAAGGGACTGTTCAAGTTCGTAGCTCCAAAGTCCAGCCAGATATCGGACATGAGAATCACCCCACATTGATTTAATATGATCTGCTACTCCCGCAATAGCGATCAACTTGTCTTTCTGGAAAGTAAGATCCTCACAAGTATAGAGGTCGATCGCGTGATACCATTCTTTAAGACAATCCACATGTCGATACGAGGAAGGTTCGTTTTCATCAGGTGGTGTAATCCACGAACTAACTGTAGGTCTTTGTTGGATATGGCCCAGTTTTCCGCCTGGATCAGATTCACAGCAGACCAAAGTTCGCCATTCCCACAAGACTTTATTGCTTAGGAAATTAACGGTTCGCCTCGTGAGGATCCTTTCCTATGCCACCCATGATCTAGTGCTCAGAGGCGCCTTGTCCAGTTACTGATGACCAAGATGGCGTGGGAAAAAGGCAACAGGATATCGAATTAAGGCACTAGCATTCTAAGTAAGATCAACCTTCAACGGCGTCACTGACAATGGGTTACGGGACTGGAAGAGACCTCCACCTGGACCAAAGAACGCGTTAGCGGCAATGTTGAGAAACGATCCATGATAAACGGTTGCCATCAGCAAGGACTCTCGCTCCCAATCAGGTGGCGGGTCCTGGATAATACACATAGAGTCAATCCAGATATAGCGTATTCCAAGCCACCTTGTCAAGACAACTGCGTCACGGAAGAACTTTCACTCGTACGTACTTTATATGTTTTCGCCTTCGCCTCCGTCTTCGCTATCGTCTTCACTATCTATCATACCCGCGTCTAAAGCAAGGGTCCTATAGCCCGACATATTTACAACAACGACTCCAGGAAACAAGAAGAATCAAAAGACTAATTCGGCAATTATTCTCTAACTTGAATTATACTATCATACGTGTATTACAATTCGTCTGCTGCCTGTGACTTGGGACGAACCAATTTACCTTCAATAAATTGCTGACTGTTTCCAATAATACCGTGATCCTCAAGGAGGTTCTGTGAGTCGCTGCTCATTTCATTAGTGAGAGGGCAAGGAAGGGAAAAGAGAAAAAAGCAGACGGTGGGAGTGCATACTTGAGCCTCTGGTCCGGTAGCAAAATGACAAGCAGAAAACCTGGGACGATGATGACCATGGCTGCGATGAAAAAGAAAGACGTGACATTGTTGAACTGTGACAAGTGTTAGTGTTATAAATTTATAGAGAGGAGTATCAACGAGCTAATCTTACTGCGGCATTGATCGCAGTACGCTCTGGGCTTCCCCAGACGGGAATGCCGATGGTGATGGAGTTGAAGACGGAGTTGATTAATTCTGGCGTAGCCATCGAGCCAAGCTCCTTGGCCAGCTGCTGGCGGAACGTGCCCGTGTAAATTGCTCCGCTGACGGCGCTCCCCACGCTGGTCCCGACCATGCCGATGGTCACCACCAGCGCCGTCATCTGCGCCGTCTCGCTGTGGGGGACGTTGATAGTAGCCGCCACATAGCCGCCAATCTGCACGATGCCATCTCCGACGCCCTGAATAACCTGCACTATGAAGATCTCGGCCGTGGACGGGTGCCCGGTACGGATGCGGAACATGATGCCGTATCCGATCAGGCGAATGCAGCAGCCGGCCAGGATCCACCATTTGTATGTACGAGTCTTCCAGATGACCAGGCCGAAGATCATGCCCGAGAAGAAGGTGAGCACGCTGTTGATGAAGTTCAGGTTCGTGGCCTGCACGATGGTGAAGTTCTTGGCGATGATCGCCCAGTTGAAGAGGTAGCCGTGGCTGGCAGCGGCGGCAGCGGCGTCGGTGAAGTAGAGCAGGAAGGCGAGGGCGATGGCGCGATGCCTGGCGTAGCGCATGGGGAAGATGGGGTGCACGGCGATCCGCCCCTCGTACAGCGGAAACGCCACGGTTATCCCGATACCGCCGATGGCGATCAGCGCAATGATCCACGGTGTGTGGTAGCCGCGCGGCTGCAGGCTGGCCACCGACAGCGGCACGAGGAGAAAGGCGAGCGACGTAATCATTATGGCCATGCCACCGAAGTCGACGTGAGAACAGAACTGGTACAGCGAGATCTTGGGCCGCGCGACGAGCTCGAGCTTCTTGGCGCGGCGCTCGCTGCGGATGAGAAAGCCGGCAATGAAGACGGTGCTGATCGGGAAGATGATGGCGGTGATGCCAATGCCCCACGACCAACCGATGCCGCCGGGCGAGACCACCTTGGCGACCATGTAGGACACGCACCATGGTAGGATGAGATACGGCCAAAACTGAAACGTGACGCCGAAGCCACGCTGGCGCGTCGTCGTCAGATCGGCGATCACAATAGCATTCATAGAGTTGATACCGCTGAGGCCCAGCAGCCGCAGAATTGTCCCTGTGGCAAAGGCGGCGAAGCCCTTGGAAGTGGCCGCGACGATGAGACCAACACAGGTCAGAGCCGCAGCGAAGGGGTAGATATAGCCTCGGCCGACAACGTCGGAGGTCTTGGCGTATATGGGCTTCACCAGAGAGAAGGCGAGGTCAGCAGCCGCAGCGAGGGCGGCAGAGGACGCGAGGGCCTCGAAGTCAGAGAGCGCGTACGTCCAGTATGTGTTGAATGTTGTCACATCCAGCTCACTATATAGGGTATAGACAAGCAGGCGTCAGCTACATTCTTCAAAGCACAGAGGCAAGAAATATAAAACTAGTCAGACGGAAGCAATGCATCGGAGCTGTCGCTCTCGAGGACTAGCCAGCCGCCACGCACTAGACTGCCATGCAGAGCGCAATGGCGCCAAAGGCAATGAGCTTGCCATGTTTGCCCCAAACGAGCTGCGCTAGCTCAATGCGCCGTGCGCCCTCGACGCTGATCTCGGTAGTAACCGGGGCACTCTTGAGGTCGATGATGTCGTTGTCATTGTCGTTGTCATTATCGGCTACAGAAGCAGGCAAAATAAGCTCGATGCCGGCCTCAGCCTTGGCAACCGGTTCAGATAGAGGTTGCATTTCATTCGTGCGCATAGATATTTTCTATAGACTTGATTCTAGACCACCCGTGGACGCGAGAGTGCTCGATCTGGTGAACACAAAACGATGATGGCAGACATTGTCGCTTTATACTGCTTGATGCCCTGGCAATGACAAGGCCGTGTTGAAAATGCTGTGAGACAGACAGACAGCCTTAAAGGTGCAAGCATACAATGTATATGAGATGTAATGCCAAATCCATATTCTGACATTGTCACATAGCTGCATACGGCGTGAAAGATAGCATAGATATGTAGCTTCTAACCAGAACCAGGACTCTTCGTGGTGTAAAAAGATAGCAAAAAGGCCCTTATCTTTCTGGGGATACTACGATGTAACCAAATTTTGCCCAGACGCCAGATAGCATATAGAATTGCTACATGACTTTCTCCAATAGTTTGGCTAACTGGTTTTGGCGAAGTCGGATATTCTCCGAACCGCATTATGCACAATCTATTCAGTGATATAGTACCAGCACACCGAGATAAGATGAGTAAATATTGTCATTAGGTTGTCGGGGTGGCCACTAGTTCCTGCGGTCGCAGCAGCGGCTCTAGATTTACAAAAACAAAGGTAAATTAATTAATTATTCTCATGCTCAACTTTATGGTCCTAGATATTAGTCTCCAGAATTTCCGCTCCATCTCGTAGAAACAGCGCCCGTTAGGAACAAGCCAAAATCTTCAAAGGAAGGCAATAAGATGATAAAGAGCAGCTTATTATATTATAGCTGAAAAGCTAACACATGCTCTTTTCTTTTATTAGAGCTTGAGTCCAATCAGTGTCAACACCCCAGCGCCTGAGATATTTATGGCTAGATGCTTGAATTACTTTCTCCGCGCTGTTCTGCCGATCGTGGCCAAGCTCTCTGATGTTGTTACGAAGATATCCTAAGGCAGCGAAAGCGGTATATGGGTATATCGGTGGCATAGAATCAGTTAATTGCGTCGTTGTAATAGCAGAAGATTCATTAATGAGAGACTCTGCAATATCAACAACCATCTTCGTAACAGTGCCGAGCGCCTCATGTGATTTCTTATGCGACATTTCTAGCGGCTGGAGCTTGGGTTTAATGAATTGCGGATCTTGGTCAAGGATATGTGAATGTAGTAAGTATAAGGATCTATTTCAAATAAATTAGGAGAGTTGACTTAAAATAAATGTTTAAATGCGTATCATGACAAGGACCATGTGTTGTAGCAAACTCACCTTAGAGCGATATTGACTGCTGTGCAAAAGACACCTAGCTGGCTTAAGCAATGTGGAATCACCAAAGATAAAAAGGCTCGAATGTTAGTATCGAGTCTGTCAAGCAAGAGAAGTCTAGAATCAATATCCGAGACGCTAAAGCTTTTGAGGACTTGATCCAAGAGACCAGTTGCTTGAGCTGTTCGACTAAATCCGCCAATCTCCAAAGACGTCAAACAGGATACTGGGATATTAGGTTGATCCCCAAGGTTTACAACGTCGAGATGATCTAGGACGTGAGGCTCGACCGGCAGCCGATCGCTTGCTCCAGGATACGTAGTAATCATTGGTTGCTCAGAAACTCGAACCTCGCTGAAGAATATCCTGCAATAATATAAGCATTAGCTTCCATTATCTAGCGAAATATCAATACCTATAGACTGGGAATATACCGTTCACAAATCACGATTCCCCACCACGTATTTGCTCTTTCTTCGCCTTGTAGGAGACGATTGGGGCCCACGTCGCCAGTTACAGGCGCCACTTTTATTTGATAATGGCCTCCATGGTGAATGCCAGACGAGTAAGCCAGTCGCGCGCAACCTGTAATGGTCACAAATGCGTCGTCAACGTGGCCATGAAGATACTCATACATAGCCAGCAACATTCCCGCTTGAACCAGAGCAACTGAAGGTGAGCAAGCCACCTGGACTTGAGCATAGAGAGATTTCGCGCTGAGATATATTGACGACTGCTCTATGGATGCCGCAACTTCACGTCTGGTTTGGTACCCTAGGGCGGGAGCATGTGTGATCACACACATAGCCAACAGTAAAATAGACGAGTCAGCAGTTGGGGCTGCCTCGGAAAGGACGAGACTGTTGTAGAAACGAGTGCGAGAAACAATAGGAAGGTGGCAGTGAAAGCTCCGGAAATAGCGTGCACTGATGTCATCCACAAACTGGCCCGTTGCACGGATGAGATCGTGAACTTCACGATATACCTGACGCCTATTTCCTGTTAATCTCCAAGAGAGTTCAATATCCAAGAGCTAAACCGAGCAACTGAATCAATCTCTTAGGCAAGTCAATACGAGCAGTAGAAAGAGGAAAGCATACCCATGAGTCTCAACCGCAGCCTGGTCCTTAAGGAGTTCTGTGGATAGGATCATGCGGGTGGAGACAAGAGATAGAGGAGGCCGTGTTCCTTGAATTGGTGCCTCATTGGTGGTATCAGCGGAATCAGTCTCATGATTGCGTGTTCGCATAGTCTCGGGATAGACGCAGTCGAGCTCTTTCCTGCAGAATTGCTTAGGATAGCCAATCCATCAACCGGGACCACAGCTTCTTCATTGACATACCGGGCGCAATATCCACAATATGGCAAAAATCTGTTGCATTTCTTCTTTCGCGTCTTACATGCGACACATGCCTGGCGGGCTCGAGGTGTCCGCAACCGCTCGCCGTTGGCCGCCATTGTTGCAGCGGTCTGTGTCGGGCTGGTGGCAGAATAACTATCCTCAGCTGCACAAACCGCAGAACATCTAGTTAGTGGAGTGGAGAAAATAGCATGATCTTCAGAATTATGTTTTTCGGACTATGTGTCTGTTTTCCCGCCATACCTGTTGTCGAGATATATACTAGAGCAGTATTGACGGAAAGTTAGAATTTTGGTCTGAGTGAGAGATTTGTCTTCTTTCTTAGAAAGCAGTTGTGCATTGAGTTCGATTGAAGCCTGCTGTGCAAAGAGCGGGATTCTAGCCTACCTGAATGTAGATTCAAAGTTATTTCAAAGCAGGGAGCAAGCTATTGGGGACACAACTCGCGTCGTCGGACATGTCGGGAATTGTGGGGCCATTTGTCGGTCCTGGCGGCTTTCTCAGGTGGGTCGCACTGATGCCAAGTACATAATTTATGTACCCTTCGATTTAGGAGATATGTAAGCATGCGCTGGCAATTTAGACATCTTTGAACTCATGAGCACGAAAAGCTGTGTAAGATCCCGTCTCCGTTGGCCTTTAGGCTTGAGAACTGCAAGACCATGCCATGCAGGTTTGTGGAGAACTATGTTGAATGTATTCCACGCTTTGTGCTTTTACTTACGACTAGGGGGATGGTTGGCCGTCTGTTCGTGTACTTTGGCGTGGTCGTAGGCGGTAATGAAGGAGACTAGAGTCCGACAGCTGTAGTCCGCCATGCTTGACTGCACATTTACACAGGCTTCAGAAAATAAAAATAGGGGGTCTCAGTTCTTCCCGGAGGTATATAATAATCCAAAGGCACAGAAGGGCAAGATGGTTCATAATGCTCCTTCAACTTGAACAGTATACCCGACAGCGCCACAATAGTTTTCACGATGGCAGAGAACGATTTCATTATTTCTGAAGTGCGCATCTACACCGGAGTTGATATTATCGAATTTGGACATGTGATTGTTAAGAACGGCCTTATCAGCTCCGTGTCAGTCGGCCCGCCGCCGGCCGACGGCAGTGCTAGCATCTTTGCAAAACCGGGCCATACTGTAGTCCCTGGCTTCATTGACGCTCATATTCACGCCGACAAGGGCCAAGAGCTTGCGCTCTACCAGTCTCTTAAGTTCGGCATTACCACTATCATGGATATGCATAATGAAACAGCCAACGTACACAAGTTGAAGGCAATTGCCGCGGAAAAGAAGGACGAGGCAGCCGATTACAAAGCGGCCGGCCTAGCGGCGACTGTCGAGGGTGGTTGGCCAATGGCTGTGGTGACAGCACATGACAAGAGCGACGAGGTATTTGACATGTTGCTTGGAAAAGACTCTTCCAAAGCTACAGCAGACTAACCCTGAGGTCTTCTAGACGGCCGCTGACATCGCAACCTGGCCGAAGCTCACTTCTCCTGCGGATGCTAGAGCCTATGTCGCTCACAACCTGTCGCCTGTCGGCGGGGGAGACTATACCAAACTGATGCACGAGTCTGGGGCGGCCGTAGGGCTAGACCTGCCAAAACCAACTTCTGACATCCAGAGGGCCGTCATTGCTGCAACAAAAGCGGCAGGGCGTGTTGCCGTCGCACACTGCTTTGGGCAAGCGGATACGCTTGAGATGCTTTCGTTCGGTATCAACGGGTTGGCGCACACGTTCATTGACGAGCCGCCCAGCCAAGAGATCATAAACGCGTACAAGGATGCCGGGGCATGGTGCAATCCGACGTTGGCTTTGCTAGGAAGCCTAACAGAAGAGGGGTCAAAGGCAGGGAAACGATACGCAAATGATGATCGAGTGAAAAGCAAGTTGGCGGAACCGGGACGTGCGAAGCTGTGCCAGTGTATGGGATTTGCTAAGAAAGGGGCAACGGTGCAGCATGCTTATGACACGGTCCGGAGACTGAAAGCCGAAGGAGTACCAATTATTGTGTAAGTGACGGAATATCAAAAACCGGCCAAAGCACGATTTATGATGCAGTACTGACTATTCTCAGCGGCTCTGACTCGGCTGGGCCGGGTTTAGGAACAGCATGGGGTGTGACCTTCCACCACGAGCTGTATCTACTTGTCAAGGAATGTGGCTTCTCGCCTGAAGAGGCACTCCACGCAGGAACGGCATTAACCGCCAAGCTATTTGGTTGGCAGGATCGAGGAAAAATCGCCCCAGGACTCAAGGCAGATCTGGTTCTGGTCGAAGGAAATCCTTTAGATGACATTGATGCTACTCTTAACATCCGGAGTGTCTGGCGCGATGGCATTCAAGCCAAAGAGTTACGGAACGATACCTTCTAAAATCAATAGAGATTTACCAATTCTCGCCTTCTTTTGGGGAAGTAGGATAGGGTTATTACTTAGATGTTCTAAGCCAAAATTGTAAAACCAATGGCCATACGAGAAAAACTATTATTTCTAGTATTTATCATATTAATAGTCTCTAAGTACCTCACTGATGCTCCAAAACTTAGAATCCATTACATTGTCCGATTTCCCACTACAACATACAATATCACAAGACAAAAAGAGCAAATGTAATATAATTATAAAAAAATTACTACCTTTGGATTTTTCTCCATGTACTTGCATTTCGAAGTCCATCATGATTGTACGGATGCCGAAGACGTTGGTTGTGCTGGAGGCGGAGACGATGGTGGTACTGCACTGATTGAAGATGACGATCCTCCACCTGCCCCGTTGCCTCCACCAGATGAACCGCCACCGCTGCTCTTGGCTACTGTTGCTTGCACAATCTGACCTAAGCCGTTGAAAATAATGTTTACTAGGGCGCCAAGGGGAGAATAGTTGTACGTCTTCTGTACCAAGCCGTTACCGAGTTGCTTTGTCTCTCCGGTGAATGTCATATTGTCCTGGTAATTTCCCACGATAGACGAAAGGATTGTGCCCACATCTGAGACCACTTCCTGGACAATGTTGCCAAGGTTGTCAATGATGTAGTTGAGGCGTGTGCCGCCTCTCACGATGGAGCCCAGCAGGCTGTCTACCTCTGCGACGACGTTGTCGACAACATCTGTGGCCGTGTTCAGAATGTTTATCAGCAGCGGGTTCAAGTCAAGCGACGCCAGCGTCCTGTTAACAATATCGACCAGGTGGCCCAGACGAATGATCAGTTCAAGCTCGGCCTCCACGTCAGCGATGGTGATGTTGATCTTGGAGACGCCGACTTGAACCCCAGCATTGATGGACACGAGGTTGGCAACCTCGGCGGCCAAGTTTACTTCGGCTTGAAGGTCATCAACGTCGAGCTCGATCTTGCCAACAGATAGATTCGGAACCTTGAGCAGGACGTCTGGAGGTGTCGAGGAAGTAGATGGAGCTGATAGCGTTGGCGAACTACCACCACCACTGCCTCCATCACTTTCTCTGTTCGTCGAGGCAGAAGATGACACGAATGAGCTTCCTGTGTTTGTGCTTGAAGCTGCCGGGCTGGAAGCCGCGGGTTGAGAAGATGTTGGACTAGTATCGCTTCCTGTTCTTTCTGGTGGTGCTGGCGTCGGTGCTATGCCAGACGTAGGAGATGCGACTTGTAGCGGCGAGACCGTCTGCGCTGCGACAAAAGACAGACAGAGGACGAGAAAAATCATGGTCCTAAAGAAGGAGACAAAAACGTCTCCTGTCTTCATTTGTAAGGCCTCAGCTAGAATGCGTTGGGTTCTCGTCATTTACGGCCAAAACTAAAGTAGCGACAATAAAAAGTAAAACAGTTTCAATTGACGAAGGAAAATGTGAAGCACTCAGGTGGCAATCAGTGACTCTAAAAGATCCAAAGTATGATAATGATATTAAACCAAACTTCTACAGTGGAGAGATTGTGCAAATATGGATTCTAGGTGCAAAATTAAGAAGAAATCTTGCTTTGATTTAATCAAGAAAATTGCAGATAGAAGGGGGACGGAGATCCGTCGAGCTGGTTTAAGCAGATGTCATTTACATTTCTGAGATTTAGAACGCGCAGATTGGGTAGAAGAAAGGGAGAAACCAGTAACTAGCCCTTCGTTTCGCATTTTTAGAAGGGCATCTGGGTTGTTCGATTAATTTTTACAGTGCGGAGTTCCAGATACGATTGCAGAAATATGGAAGTATGAAATGGACTTCAATACAAAATATTTGACCAGACAATCGTTATGACAATCTGCAGTGTTCATTGCGAATATGACGCGTTGACAAGGCTGTTGTAAGCATTGAATTAATAATTACACTTGCAATTTGTAGGTGGTGCGGCACAAAGCTACATTAATCGCCAGTGAATGTGCTCGTAGTTGAACATGGGATTTAACAGATTCTGAAGCGAATTAACATGCCATTTTAGAGCTGAGAAGGACACTAAAAACAGCCCAAGCCGGAATAATAAATCACATCCATATAGAGCTATATCACAATGATATCTTGAATTGCGGTGCAATCCATTAAGGTCCCATTAGAAACAGGGGAGAAATACGGATTGGCAAAAAGAAAGAAACCTGTTTTCTAAGCGTTATGTTGTCATGATCCCATCACCGAACATCCTTCATGCTCTTCCCCCAATATCTAGAGTGGAGTATTAGCAGCTTCCTCTGTTAACGATAATGTAGGAGCTTTTACTCCGTGAGAAAGGTTTACCGGCTCTGTGTGTTACTAGCTTCTTGGATATTCCGGCCACCGCAGGTAGACAAGACTGTGTTCTCGCTCCTCACGTCGGGAGACCGGCCAAAAGAAAATTAATAAAAGAAAATTTGATTAAGACGTCCTCTGACAATATCGATAGTACCTAGAACAGCATTTCTTGTTTCAAACTAATCTACTTTCACAGCAAATTGGTACTGGGCGCTTGTTGGTAAAGATCGATGAAGGAATATCATCGTCAATTTAGCTACCATAGCCAGAAAGAAATGTTTGCCTTAGTGTCTTCGGCTTCCATAAAACATATTTGTCTTTAAAGCGTCTCTTTTACTTCTCAGTCTTTCCTTACTCCCCCAAGATTTCAGTCGTGTTTGAATCCTTCTTCTACTTTTTTTTTATTTTTCTTCTATCAGATTAAAATGCGACCTCTAACCTCGTGCCTTTCTGTGGCCTTGTTGTATGTGGGTGCAGTTCTGACTCAGGATCATGGCGGAGGCGGAGATGAGGAGAGCGGAGGCAGCATCAATGACGGCTACATAGGATACAACCTCCAACAGAGAGGAGATCCAGAGTCGGCTGTCTATGAGACAGCTGACACGCCGTCTCCTGCTGGGGATCTTATCGCCGAGCCAGATGTCTACCTCAACGCTTCAGTGTACGTGGGCGAGATAGACATTGAAGTCGATAATATCACGGCTAAGGTCAACTTGGATGCGCAGGTGCTAAAGCTGCTGCACTTTACCGCGGGCGTGGATGCGTCCATCAACCGTGTAAAGCTGACGATCCAGAACATCTCAGCCAAAGTGGAACTGGAGGCACGGCTGGAGAATGTAGTTGAGATGGTCAACGACGTGTTGCATTCGATCGATTTGAATCCCATTGTGGCCACGCTGGGACAAGACGTCAACAAGATCATTAACTCGACCGTGGGTAGCCTCACGCAGCCAGTTGATGCGGACGGGAACCCCACGGGACCTCTGTCGCCACGCCCCGTGGGAGACAAGCGTGCGCCGCATGCACGGCGGGCGGCGAGTAGTGGCAGCAGCAGTACTAGTACCAGCAGCGAAGTTGGCGCTGACTACGGCTCTGACTACAACTTACAACACAACATCATGTACAGCGTCAACGATTACAGTGGGCATACACATACGAACCGGGTGCTCAGCCAAAATGGGACGCTGTACGACGTGTTCCTGGACAACGACGGGCGGGAGACAGGCCGAAAGCAGGTGGGTTACTACTCGCGCGACATGACGTTCGGGGGACATAACCGCACAATCTCGGTAGACGGGCAGCCCAAAATGTACGAGATGCAGTACATCTACACGCCATTTCCGGGAATCGATGTCATCAGCTGGATCTACATGGACACAGCCGGGCGCATTGAGCGGACGCGAGTAGTAGCCGAGGCCCAGGGCGGCGGGACAAGTACGATCAGCGATGATGCAGAGGACAGTCTATGAGAGCAGGAGTCTTGGAAAGGCCGTGGGCGGCTTTCCTGGCGGGGTTGGTCTTATGTTTGGTTTACTTAATGAAATTGATGTGCATTTTGTTACTTCGGCAGACTGCTAAAGAAAAAAAATCTATAGATCATTTCGAAGGCCCCTGTTCGGTCTACCACAGAATATGACTTCCTAGAGCAACCTTGTATGAAGGTAATGCTTTCAAGTCCTTACTCACAACCCGCTATACGCACTCCCTGCCAATTTTTTGGTACCCATATTACCATTCTCAAATCTGCCATATTTTCTCAAAATTCCATGTCTTGCTACGGGAAAAAATGGCTTTTGGGCTGTTGGGTGTGGAATTATCAGGGTTTCGAACAAATTAATACGAGCAAAATGGCAAATGGTGAATTGATTCATTGAATAATGACGTCAAGGAGGACGGGAAAAGACAAAAAAAAAATACAACTTTAGTACTCGACCTCAAAGTTGAACATATTAATCACTTGATGCATGGGTAAATTCTGGCTTCAGAGAAAAGCGTAAGGTTGTACGCAGGGGCACAAATTATGATTCACACGAAAGTGTCAAACACATTTCGAAGACAATGAAGGTTTTAATTATGAAGAAACACTTTTTTCCATAATATTAAAAAAAATGCAGCTGTTACGAAACAGAGACGCAATTGATGTAAAGTCTCCGAGCTCCTCTAAACCAAGCTCTTAAATTAAAAGGCGGCTCAATAAGACAGGCCGCCACTCCCCAAAACCTCACACTCAGGCAGATTTGGTAGGATGACGGAAGTTCTTGCCTGCGTACAGGCTCGGCTTTCCAGCTGCCTGGAGCTCAGCTTCAATGTCCATGAGGCGGTTGTACTTGGCGACGCGCTCGCCGCGAGCAGGGGCACCGGATTTGAGGTGGCCCGTGTTGAGGGCAACGGTGATGTCGGCGATGAAGTCGTCGGTGGTTTCGCCGGAGCGATGGGATACAAACACACCCCAGCCGAAGCTATAAGCGAGGTTGGCTCTAGCAAGGGGAAAGAGAGGGGGTTAGCCAGCATGCTCTTGCGACTCGGAGCATCCTCTGCAGAGGAGCAAGGGGCGGGAGAGGAGGGGAAACTCACGCTTCAATGGACTCCGTGATGGTTCCGATCTGGTTGATCTTAAGCAGCATGGCGTTGCAGGCCTTGCGCTCGTGTGCTAAGCGCACGCGCTCGACGTTCGTGACAAGCAGGTCGTCGCCGACCAGCTCGACGGGGCAGTCCTGGTTGAAGGCAGTCCAGCTGGGCCAGTCGTCCTCGGCGAAGGGGTCCTCAAGCAGGACGATGGGGTACTTGGCGAGGAGGCCGTGGTAGAGCGCCTGCATCTCGGCGGAGCTCAGCACGTTGGACTGCTTGTCCTTGAAGCCCGTGTCATAGGTGGCGCTGGCGGCAGTGAAGAACTCGGACGACGCTGGGTCCATGGCGAACTGGATGCGCCCCGTGTGGCCGCACTGCTCGACAGCAGCAGTCAGCAGGTCAAAGGCCTCCTCGGGCGTGGTGATGGGCGGTGCAAAGCCGCCCTCGTCGCCGATGCCGGTAGCGGGCGAGCCAAACTTTTTGGTGATGACCTTCTTGAGCGCCTGGTACACCTCGGACCCGAGCTGCATAGCCTCCGCGAAGGACGTGGCGCCCGTCGGCGCCAGCATGATCTCCTGGAAGGCCATCGTGTTGCCAGAGTGCACGCCGCCATTGAGCACGTTAAAAAATGGCACCGGGAGCACGTACGGCGGCTCTGGGCCAGCGGCGATACCGGCCTCGGCGCGCAGGAACTCGTAGAGTGGAATGCCGCGGGCTGCAGCGCCCGCCCGCGCGCAGGCCATGCTGACGCCCAGGATGGCGTTGGCGCCCAGCTTGCCCTTGTTGGGGGTGCCGTCGAGATCGCACAGGAACTGGTCGATTTCTTTGAGCTGAGAAGCCGGGTCGAACCCCTTAGCGATGAGTGCCGGCGCAATTACGTCATTGACGTTGCGCACAGCGTGCAGGACACTCTTTCCGCCGTATGCATCTTTGTTGCTGTCACGAAGCTCCACTGCCTCGTGAGCGCCGGTCGAGGCGCCAGAGGGGACCAGCGCGTGAAATTTCCCTACAAAGGAAAAAGAAAAATCATTAGCAAAGACGAAATCCCAAAGCTGTTTGAATCAATTGATGGTCTTCTTCAATGCTATTTACCATGTTCTGTCTCGAGGATGACCTGCACGGTCGGGTTTCCACGCGAATCAAGTCGCTGCGATGCAACGATCTTCGTAATCATGGTCGGTTGTACAAGTGTGAGAATCAATTCCTGTAGCAATTACGTGGTCCAATGGATGTTTCAAGTAATTTTAATAAAGGAAAGAAGAATAAAATCTAGAAGAGAAATGAACTCGGTCCTGAAGCAACGCAGAAACGGACTCTCCAGCTTCTTATATGGTTTTAGACCAGAGCGAGCTGTGGGTGGCTGCACTAGTGGTGAGAGATGACGATCATGAAGTTCGAGCTTGAAGAAGCTGGCATTAGCTATATCTCACCCATTTCTCTGCTGTCCCACATGGCGTGACATCACAGCTGTCGGCCTCCCCTCCGCAACCGAGAGAATGAATGTGTTGATGCATCGGCGCCTCTCCGGACATGGCTTGAAATGAGGTGACAATCGCATATCACGTATGCCGATACGAAAGAACCTTTTGAAACAAAAAGAAAACAATATGACTCGACTGCTTTCATTTTGTATTTTTTCGAGTTCTAGCCCATGTCTCGCTCACCAGATCAGTAGATGTAAAACAAGTTGCTCGTTCACTGCACCCAGATCCGTTTTTCCCGGTAGCCGACATACCCGCTAGGCGGACGATTAAGCTTGCGCTGTGTTGCTGACTACGGCGTACTTTAGCAAACCTACCGTGTAGAGCCTACCAATAAATTCTCAATGGAAAATTTATTGTCGTCTCAGCTGGCTGAGCAATGCTGGGCAGCTTCTTGGCTTAGGTCATGTTCTGACGGTAGCGGACGCGGCTGATCATCACCACCACAACAACAAGCTCACCAACCATACACATTGAGCGAGCTCGGAGTGAGTCATCGGCATCGCAATCGCACCGAGGGCTATTTATCTTACGCTGCGACGCTTGAATTTTCGCTATTTTGAGGCATTAAAAGCTTTCGCATTATGCATTGGCAGTCCAGATGATCTGGCATCCGTTAACAAACTAAAGACGGTGAACATTCAAACGCACGCGAATTTCACCGGTCACGCTTCATCTGGACATCTTGGTAATTGACCAATTCTGTGGAGAGCTGAGCCGAAAAAATCTCACAAAGAAAACTCCAGCTAGAAATGTAATCTAAAAAATGAGACAAAGTCGGAGGAAGAATTGAATCAAGCTAGCGTTGAAACATACAGTGTCACGGAGAAGAGGGAGAAGCGAATCTGAGGTTCAGCATTCAGTATTACTCTCGTAGGAATCCTCAGAGCGCGGCCCTCTGCATTCTGAACTCTAATTTCAGCCTCCTTTTAGTTATTACATTTAAACTTCAGTTGTTGTAGATGTCAGATCCCGGGGCACGGCATATGTGCAGCCTGACTTTCGTTCTCGCCAGTCATAGGCCATCTAGCAGCCTCTTGCAAAATACTTCACGACCCATGTCATATCTTTCCCCTTGTGGCTTTGGTCTTTAGCCATTCTTCGTACCTTTCACAGCGCCCATCTTCAACGCGCTCCTCTCTCTTCTTTCCTCCACCTCTCTTCTCTCTGCTGTATTTACACGTGATACGTACTGATGTCCTAATGAATGAACCTCTCTACTTTCCTAATTAGGAAATCGTGTCCTCTACTTCCTTCTCCTTCTGCCTCATCTGTGCACTCCCTTCTCTTGTCCTTTCGTATGAATACTTTTTAAAAGATATTCCTCTTCCTTCTGAAGACTTTCTTCTTCTTCTCCCTTTCAACCACGAAACGTAAACAGCTCCAGTCCGCGTAGCCAGAAATCTATAACTATTATCGTGAACCCATCTTTTCTACAATCTGCTTCAAGGAGAGTCTTTTTTTTTCTCCTCTCCATTGTCTATCTAATCTTTTTCTCTTATCCTATTTTCAGGCCCTTCTTAAGTGTAATTTTTGACCACGGATCTGCACATTTGGCAAACGCCCTTTTGGTCCCTGCACAACAAAAACTATCGCCATGCTACGAGCTCTTTGAACCATTTTTACATCTACAATTAATTTTACTATTTGTTGACATTGCTAGCTCTGATAATGGACGAAGTGACCCTCAAGGACAGCGACCCTCCATCCATCCACAAGGAGAATTCAGAGGTTTACGGTGAGACTGTTCATAGTGAAGAGAGAGCTAATCTGGAGCTCCTCATACCAGAGGTTGCTAAGGATGGCAACGCTGCTGAAACTAATACCATAGATTTAGACGGCGACCTAGTAATAAATGCTGCACAGAGACTGTCTGACACAGAAGCTTTGGTGGCGGAGAAGGAGCATGTTATTCCTGCTGCTCAGTCACATACCTGCAATGATATCCCAAGACCGTCTGATGCGCCGAATCCTGAGCCTGGTGCGGCAAGTACTGCGGCAGATGAGACTCAAAGCAGTCAAAATGATGAACTTGCCACCACCAAGGACTATCAAGGCGTGCCAGAGGTCGAAATCCAAGAGCCAGGCCATGCTCAGAAAGATCTCAGTTTACAACCAGTCCCCACATACCCGTGGGCCAACGAAAGTGACAGGCCGCCAAGGCGACAGATAGAAGTGCTTGAAGAAGCTGTTCAAGACGCAATATACACTGGCAAAAAGCTAGTAGAGATCCTGCGACAATCTGTTGACATTGAAAAGACTCTAGAATGGATCAGAGATTTTGGTAGGTATTTTATGTGCTTTCATTCAGCCTTGTTTTCTCTCCCGTACCGATGGCTAACTACCCAACAAAAGAGTCTATTTGCAAAGAACAAAAGAAATTTTGTGTTCGGGTAGGCGTCTCCGGTGCCACTGGTGCTGGCAAGACTACATTAATAAATGCTCTACTAGATCACCGTGAGCTGTTGCCCTCGGGCAGCGATGGAGCCTCGACGGGGGCCGTTTGCGTCATCCACCACAACCAAGACCCTCGTGCCACACATCGCTATCGAGCTGATGCGAAGTTTCGTTCTCGTAGAGCAGTTGAAGAATGGCTTAATCCCATTCTTCAAGATCTGCGTTGTCAGACTAATAGCAGTCACGACGAAGACGATGACGAAGATGGTGGCAGTAATGCTGATCGCGACAGTGATTGTGAGAGCAATCCAGGAGAGTCTTTTGCTAATGGCAGTTTCCACAGTCTTGATTATGGCGTAGACCGAATTGATATGTCACGCACCATTGCTCCCATAAAGGCAGTTTGGGGTTTCGATGAAGACGACCTCCGTGACATGACGGCAGCTGATCTTTTAGCAGATAATGAGGAGGTCACCAAGTTGTTATCTAAGGTCAAGCACTTTTCAGACGGGGACCTCGAAAACTTTTCAGACAAGATTAAGCCGTACCTTGACTGCACGTCGTGTCCAGATATTTGTCGACCTGACGGCACAGAGGTATCACTATGGCCTCTACTTGAGCGTGTCGATCTTTATGTTCCGTCAAGGATCCTGGAGAACGGGGTGACTCTGGAGGATCTTCCAGGTCTGGGAGATGCAGTGGAGATGCGCGCCAAGATTGCCCAAGAACGCTTTGACAATTTAGATGTGACCATCGTTGTGTCTCCTGCCATGCGCGCAGCAGACGAGTCTGTGGCAGCTAAGCTCATCTCGGACAATCAGCGGGTGAGAATGAAGATGGACAACCGTCTCACTCAACGTGCTTTTTGCGCGGCCATCTCAAAGGTGGACGACTTTGACTGGGAGGGCTATTTGAAAACCGCCCTCAAATATTCCGATGACAAGGACTTGCACCGAAACAATAAAATACTGAAGTCTGCACGGAATAAGCTGCGAAACACAAAGGCGCAGCTGGCCAATGCAAGGAAGCAGGAAAAAGAGATCAATGCAGAATGCAAAATTGCAGAAAAGGCAAATGGTAAGTCTTCTCCTCTTCATCCTCTTTTCCTTTCTGGGCGTGCTTAAGTTGAGGACACGGAAAATTAGTGCACGAGTTAACGTATCTTTCACTGGCAAGATTTCCTTGACCTCGAAGTATTTAAAAGAGATTTGATTCTAGCGAAGGAATTGGTCGCAGAATTAATAGACAAGCAGGAGCCTCTGCAAAAGTTGCATGCAAACACAATAGCGACACTAGCATTCCAATGCTCTCAAGTTCGCAATGAAATTGTAAAGAACAAGATTCAGGGACAGTTTAGGCGCAAGAGGACTTCTCCGTCATCGCAGAACGCAGGAGACACTGATGGAGAATCTGTTGCTGAAGCTGATGACGTTCCTATTTCCGTCATCCCTGTAAGTGCCAGTTCCTACTTCAAACTGACCCAGGAAGATTTAGCACCCACTGTTGGATACCCTGATGAAAATTACACAGGAATACCGGCTCTGCGAACCTGGCTACGTGACGCTACCATTCCCCTACGAAGAGCTCACGCCACATCTCTCTTGCGGCGCTTACATGTACTTCTCGAGCTCCTGAAAACCATATTCAATGAAGAGCATTTTGGAATGCAAACGATTGAGCAGCCACATCTAGTATTGAAAGATCTCCTCAGTCCATTTGAAGAGAATATGATGGATGTATGTGCTTTTGGCTTTTGTTATCTATTCGAGCGCTGTTTTTATTGTTCAACAAGCTTACCTTGCAAAACTCTAGAATCTCAAAATCTACGGGGAGGAGCTAGTTGAAAAAGTTCACCACTGCAATCCCCTTACGTACCTCCGATCCTTAAGAGCAGCAACTGGTAAGAAGCAAAATTTTAAGCCAAAGTGTCGGGCCGAAGTTTTAAAGAAGATCGCTCTATGGCCGCAGCGAAATCCACGGGGAAGTGAGCCATCCGATAAGAAAAACATGCACTGGTGCATACACGCGGCCATCATTCGACGGAGAGGCGCTCGGTACGTCAGCGGTGGAGCATATCCAATGCTGTACAGCTGGATGGAAGATATGTGAGTCTGCCGTTCCTTTTCACCGGCCGGTGTGAGCTAGACTGACGCAGCTGACACGCCAAGGGCAACGGTCGTCCTATTGGAGGTGATGGACATGTGGACCGACGCCTTCCATCGAAGGCTTCCCGGGGAAACGAAGCAGGTCAGCATGCATATCGGTGATGTTTGGGAGGTGTCTCTGGCCAAAGTCCGAGAGCTCCTCCCGCTGTATTTCCCTGGTCGAGATGCGTACCTGGCTGAGCAGCTCACCGCCATCATGGCCATACGAGATTTTGTCATCGACAATGTTGAAAGAGCCATGTTTGAGATAGCCAAGAGAGCACAGGCAGTTCACCCAACGGTAGATGAGGTATTGCAACGTGGGTGGGGTCCGGCTTTTGACGATGCGCTAAAAATACGAGGTAAGATCGCGGGTCCTAACCCTCTGGAAGTGGCCCAGTGGGTAGAACAATTGTAGTATCGTCATTTCATAAACTGACACTGCATGGCACACTTCTAGGAAAGGGCATTGTAAAGAGCCGCCACGAAGTTCTTTACAGGTGTGGCAAAGAAAAGGCGACACGGCTCATCAAAAAGGCTGTCGAAGAGATGGAGAAGAAGATCGCAGACAACATTACTACGTTCGAGGAGTCCCTCGGGCAGATCTGGGGAGAAGGATTGGAAAAAATCAAAACGCAGATTGAGGCAATGGTCAGCGCTCTAACGAAAACGGAGATAGGAGCTGACGGCACAAACGTAGTCGGTAGCAACGACAACAGCGCTGAGGGCTGGCCATATCCTGGCCAGAAGACGCTTCCGGAGCTGCGCTCCGCAGTGAGCCCACTCCTGGTCAAGTGGCAGAGCGACTGGAGAGTGCCGGATATGTTCAGCAAGGTACGCGGCAAAGAATTGAGTACCGCCATCCCGACAGAGTATCAAGCCCAGTTTGAGCTGGACCCGGCCGAAATTCTGTCCGACGTTGACGATGAGGAGCTCCCAAAGCCGCAGCCAAAACCAAAGCGGACCTACAAGCGCAAAGCTCCTGTTGGTGGTGTCGCCGCACAAAAATCTCCAAAAAGAAGAAGAGGGAAGGCTGCTAGAAGCAAAGAGGAAGAACAGCAGAGTGAAGAGGTGCAGTAGGAACCTAAGAGAAAGAATGACTCGGCAGAGATTGCATTGACATGATCATTTGCGCATCACATCTACTGGAGTTGTGTGGAGTACTCAAATATGGGTTTTGTTTCTTTCTTCAGCACATGATGCTGGGGAAGTGGATGTTCAATAATATTAAATACCATCAGAAGGAGAGTGGAAGCAACCGAGTTCTGGGATTAATATTAGGTGAATATCAAAAGCGTGGATCACTTGCCAATACTCCGTATTATCGCACTGGTATGTGAAAATAGGAAGCCGGCGATACCCCTGTACATGGAGCGCTGTTATGAAAGGTTCCAGAAAACCCCATAAGCTTTCGAATTTCCTTCCTTTGGTTGGTTAATCGCTGGCCAAGCCCGCCATGCATGGCGGGCATCGGCAGAGGCGCCTTGTGGCGGCCAGGAGGAGTCGGAACGATTAAAGATCCAGGGCAATAAATGTTATTGGCCTCTTCCCAGTACAGTGTTGGAAGGCCAGGGCTGCCAAAGTCAAGCCTGCGACTTGTATGTAGCAACAGAAAGACAAGGAAAAGCAGAGAAAACTGCAATATCACATTTAAAAAAAGAAACAGAAGGTACTTCACTCGGCATAGAAATTGCACTAAAACCAATGTACAGATTTAACATTTATTACCCCTGTAGACCAGTTCATGACTCGCAGAGAGAGAGCGGCCGCTTGCAGAGTACTAGTACGAGTACAACAGTCGGATTCATCGGAACTGGTCCGCTTGGGACACCCAAAATCTCGTCTGGGAAGACTACAAGCGTCATAGGAGGAAGAGAAAAAAATAATCTTATTTTAAGCTCAAAAACTCTTGGCAAAGGGGCTTGGAAGGGGCAATTGGGGGCGAATACAGGGCCAACCATCCAAACACACTTTAGCACAAAACGCTAGCCCCTAACAACACTGTACCCCGTACCAAACTTTTGGAGTCAAATACGAGGTTTCTCTTTTTGCCATTGGACCTGCATCCATGTTTTGACGTGGTTCCACGTACATAGTGGCGCGCTGTGGACCCCTTTCCTGGTCTCGAGAGCTGACAGAAGAGGTGGCAGGTTGGGCTTAGGTCGTTCGTTTTCTTTTCCACGCTTTCCGAGGATCTGGGTGATTCTTTCAACTTTCCGCATATATCTCAGTGCTTTTCCTTTTTTTGGTCGAGACCGTTTCCTTCGTTTGCCTCTTCTTGGTCTACACGGCACTACTCTCGTTTCTTACATACACGCTCGTTTTCATCAGCCTAGCCAACCAAGCACATCACTCGTTTACAAAGCATATCTCTCGGAAAAGGAACAATGCTGTCCCAGCCACGCACTCTTTTCCTCGCGGCAGCTGCCGCTCTCCTGCCGGCCGCAGTCCTCGCCCGCACGGATCTGGCCGGCTGTACGTCGTCCGAAACCTTCTCCAACGGCGTCGCCAGCCTCATCTGGTATGTCCCGGGCACCGGTGAGATCTGCGACTTCATCGACTGCGGCGGCGGCCGCGCCCCGCCCATCACCACCAAGCCCGGCTGCGCCGGCTACACGGGCACCGCCACGGTGACGCCCAGCTTCCTGCCCGGATTCGGCGGCAACGCTGCCGTGCCGTCCTCCACGCCGGTCGCCACGGGAGCGGCGTCCAGCTTCGGCTTCACCACCAGCACTACGAGCCCCGATGCGGCTAACACCGCCAGCGCTGCCAGCAGCGCCAGCCTCAACTCCGACATCTTCTCGCAGCCGGGCGTTGTCATCATCTCGGGCCCTGGCGGCACCACGACTACCGTCGGCGGTCCCCGCACCACGCCCTTGTCCAACAACACCTCGCAGCCGCCAGGCATCGTCGTCACGGACGGCACCACGCGCACCGTCTTTGGCACCAACACGACACCTACGGGTACCCGGACGGGTGCTGCCACGACTGTACCGACGGGCGCTGCGGCCACCGGTGCCGTTGGCAGCCTTATGGGTCTGGCTGCCGTCATCGGTGCTGCCGGCATGGCTCTGCTGTAAGCTCGAGTGGGAGCAGCTGGAGGAACAAGGACGTGGCACCAACTTTGTCGGTCAGGAACCATTTTGCATGACGGCGCATTCGTACGGAGTACTTAGGTAGAACATAGGAGATTTCCCAATCAAACGGCCTTACGGTTTTCTGTCCGCACTGCATTATTTCCAGGAAGGTGATGAATCTATTTAGAAGTGCTTGGGTGACCAATGGGAATTGGGCCCTCAAGATGCAGCGGAAATGGTCTTGTTCTTAGCTGCCCCGCTGCTTCGTAGACCTGATAATTCGAAGCAGCCGCTTGGAACAACGAAACACAAGAAACATAGGTACGAAATACCTGACAAACCTCTCTGGAACTAAGACTCTTGGCATATCACAAGTTGTTTGCATATGATGAAGTGAACATCTAATTATAAGCTTGTATGTCTCTTTAAGACTACATCTATGGTCGATTTCGTTGCTGCAGACTAATGTACAGTGTTTTACCGCTTACGATGCAAGAACCTTTGCTATGGTATCCGCAGCCTCGAGAAGTTCTTCGTCAAACAAGGTGCGTGCTGCAACCTGGATGGCTGTCGGCGCTCCGTCTGTTGCTTCGGCGTTATCTGTATGAATTCAAGGTCAGCATCCAAGCAAGCACGATGACAACAACCGGGCTGGGCTTACAAGGCTTGTATGAAGTGAAGCCATCTTCGATATCAATAGATTTGTCTGCCTTGAGGTATGGGATAACGAGAGAAGGATACTGTCAAATGTTAGGAGTGTTTTTTTATCAAAATAAAGCGGGGGAGGCATTAGCTTACATCAAGGTAGTTCCATAGCGTCGTATATGGCGTATTTCCAAACGTGTCATGCGGCATAGCTGTTGTCTCTGCCACAGGGCCAACGATAACATCGATACCATTTTCTGTCCATACCTTGTGCCACTCTCTTAGGCATTGAGCCCTTGTCGCGTTCATATTGTAGAGATCATCCATAGTCAGATGTCCGTTGCGCTTTGAGATGAACGGCGATTCTGCGACGGATCGTATTTTCGGCTCTCCACTTGCAGCGATGTTTTGGAATGGTGTCATTGCAGGGTCTAGAGAATAGAGCTCAATGATCTGCTGGTTGGCAGTCAAAATGCTCGGCACCTTGTCGAGCTGCACCAAGTTGTGACCCGCTGCCTTCAACTTCTCTAGTGCCGATTTAAGAGCGCGCACCACCGGCGGATGCAGAGGGAACACAGGGTCTGTCGGCAGGATGCCAATCGTCAAGACCTCCTTTTTCGGAACCGTTCTCCAGAGAATATGGGAGGCACTGTGGTCGTAATCCCAAGGCATTTTTGAGATCACGGTCTCCATGAATAACCGCACATCACGATAGGACGTGGTCAGAGGGCCAGCTGATGCCAACACGCCAGGAGAACCTACACGTCCCGGGATAGATTGCCCTCCGTAGGGGACACGACTTGCCGAAGGCCTGTAACCATATACCCCACAGCAGAGAGCAGGAACGCGGATTGATCCGCCGATGTCTGTGCCAACACCGATTAATGCAGCCCGCATACCCACGATCGCACCTTCGCCGCCACTGGAGCCTCCAGCTGTCAAAGAAAGCCTATGAGGATTCAACGTTCTCCCAAACACATGATTTTCCGAGTCTGCGGTCTGTTTTCAACACATGTCAATAGTTAGACTCAAGTTTAAATTTAGCGGTAAAGATAATCTCACCATAAGAGTCTGCGGGATGTTGGACTTCACGTAGAGAACAGCACCAAGGTCCAGCAGCAGTTGGATCAACGGACTGTAGGCCGTGGCGGTGGACTTTCCAACGAACGACACATAGCCTAGCGTGGATTCTTGTCCAATGTAATGGAAGGAGTCCTTTCAAATCAGCAATGAAGAAGCTCCATGATGAAGTAGTAGATTAACTAGCACACCTTGACACTGATTGGCAGGCCATGTAAAGGCCCAAAAGGCTTCTTTTCAGTAGCAAGGTAATCATCCAGAAATTTGGCCCGTACCAGGGCCTCGTCAAAGAAGATCTCTGTCAAACAACTGGTCTGTTTTCATTAGCGGATTAACAGTGAGTTCCGTTTGCCATGATTAGCAGCATCCAAACATACCAGCTGTTGGGCAATCGCTGCCCTTTTGCAAAACGCTGTAGCAACTGAAATTGCCGAGAACCCCGAAGACGCAAGCTTCTGCAACAATTCTGTGGCGTCGTAGCTCTCCGTGATGTCTATTTCTTCAGCAGACAAAATACCACATTCTCGTGGGACCTGGAGAACATTCTTGTTTGATGTTTCATTGATGTCAGCTAGGACAGAGGCAGGAAGAAGCCATTCTTTTGGAATCTTCTCAAAGCACGATCGGCGTTTCTCCGAAGCAATAATTTCCCAGTCTTGGACAGCAGCCATGATTACGGTTCAAAAAAGTTGAGACGATGGGTGCCAACTGCAGCCTGCATGTTGAAGGAGAACGAAAATTTAGCAATAATATACCCATCTCTAGTAACATATGGAGGCCTAAGTTGTGTAAGATAAATCGGAGAATCAGACTTGGTGTGTGATTTTGCGGAAAGCGTGCCCATTCGACGTTGCGGACCACACCAAGCTTCCCCACAAAGTTCGAAAGATAGCAATGCGACCAAGATAGCATCGGGTTAGTTCGCGGAAACTGTGTTAATTGGCTGGCTTTGAATTTCGCTAAATTCCATATAACCCATCACAAGCCCTGGGGCATGCATCGCCGCAGTTTGCCGATCTATTTCTAGACAACGAACGAATCTGAATCTACGCAGCACATGGCTACCCAAGGGGGAATGAAGACTAGGCGCAGAGAACGCCGCCCACCTGCGACGTTGAGGACAAAGACGGGATGCAACAACTGTGAGTAATGAATGTCTTTGCGTCAATTTTTGTTTATCGTTCTCCACTTAGACTTTATTACGCAGGCCGTGCTCGTCGACGGAAATGTGATGAGCATCATCCCACATGCCTCGCGTGTTCCAAGAGGCAGCTTGAGTGCTCGTGGCCAGCCAATCGTCTTCCTGCGGGATTGCGACGCGCTGTTCCACAGACGAGCGCCAGCGCTCACCCAAGAGTCGTTGCAGAGGCTCTGCGGTCGGCCCCAGTTCCTATCAAACCTCAACCAGTGGACGGGCATACCAGCTCTCTAGGAGGCAACTATCTCGCACAGTCTTACCCGGATTTCTTAAACTTGGAAGTCGACCAAGGGCTTCTTAACCATTACTCATCAAGACTGTGCTCTATGCTTCTGAGCCGACACGCCCACCCCGAATTCCAGAGGACGTTTCTGATGTCATCCATCTTCCCTCGGCTGCAGCTGATGGTGGAGCCGCTGCTGGCATGCGCCTCTCTTGACCTGTCTCGGCAGTTTCCAGAATATCGGAGCTTAGCGCTCAAGTACTACGCGCAGGCCGTCACTATCACCCGTGATAACATTGCGCATAAGCGAGTCCAGGGGACGGAAGATTGGCTGCTCTTCAACGTACTTCACCTTAACTTGTTTGAAGTAAGCAAGACAATATGAGAAGGCGAAGATATTGCAAGGAGTTTATTTAGGAGCAAACCTTGCTGCATGCATATATTCATCGATGACTGACACAATTTTGCATAGACGTGGAATGCGGCTGAATCTTCCCCGGTACTTCTTCATATTCAAGGCGCAGCACAGATTTTGAAGCTCAAAGGAAGCACGCGGTTAAACTCCAATGAAAATAAACTGCGTTCTATAAGCGATAAAGTTTTTGCACGGATTGCAGCCGAAGCATTTGTGTATCATACTGTCAACTGGTCCATCTTCAACGGCAATCCGATACCGATGCCTGACAACGAGCTGTGGAATTGTCTTCAACCGTACCTTGATTCGAACCCTTTCCCTGCAGCATCCGAAGCAGAGAATTCGCCAGTTCTTGGCGTTCCCTGGCAACTGTACAGAATTTTATCAGACCTGACGCACCTGATTCATAGCATGCCTCTAGATGCTGTCGCATTGCAGACTGTACTAGCTTTACGAGACACCCTCGGCGTCTGGCAGCAGGCAAATTTACCGGACAGCGACTCCCCGGCCCAAGCTACAGCTATGTCTTCATTTCGGTACAGACAACGAGCTCGACTATTTGTCTTAGCTCTCCAAATTCTTATCTTTAAACTGCTCCAGCCGGATGCGACGGCGGCGGATCCTATCGTTCAGCAATATGTTCTGGAAGCTACGTGGCTAGTACAACTTTCCGTGCTTGAGAGGACAGACTTTTGGCCTCTGCTAGTCATTGGCAGTGCGGCGCTGCGCTGCGACCAAGTTGACATCATCAGGAACACCTTGACTTTGATGGCGAAGACAATGAAATCCGTGACCTTTTTAAGAACTTCAGAGACGCTGGAAACAATTTGGGCAAAGACACAAGCTCGCAACGGAAATCCGAACGCGGAGGTAGAAGCCTCTCCACCTATTTTCCAGCACAATGATGGGCTTTCTATGCTGCTGGGTGGAAACGGAGTTTTTGGCCTAATCAACAACTACGAAGCTATATAACCTTAGTCTCCAGGGACCTGGGTCCACTAGAGAGATAAGAGGTAGCTCGGCTTTTTCGGCCACAGCAAGGTCAAGATCGCAGTTACACCCAGAAAGCGACAAGGATAAAGGCACTGCGTCTAAACAATCTGACCAATGGCCACACTTTGCGCCGCCTTAGACCAACCTTTTGGGCGATAAGGTTACTGCTCCCCTCCACCGGCTTATGACATATGAGTTCCTCATTGCATTCGGAGCCAAACGCCGCGTTGCGGAGTATTTCCGGAACTCCTTGTCCTGAGCCAATGGTCACCTTTTACGACGTTTTCCTAATGTCCTCGCGGGTTGAGATACATATTAATGGTTACCAAGCGAGCATTTCTTACATGCCAAGATAACAAGATGCATATTTCACCTGAACATCGTCGTATACAGCGTCCAGAGTATAAATTCGGCGTCGATGCCGGCCGGGCCACGTTCTTGTTCCATCGCCATCAAACATCTGCGCCAACATCCCTAACTTTATGCAAACAGAAGAGCATAGCAAATGATGATTGACAAGGACGCAATTCCTGGGACTGTCCATCTGGTTGACATCAATCACGATGTGGCAGCCAAACACGCCAGAGGGCAAAAGGACATTGTTCTCATTCCGACGCCGTCCAACGATCCAGATGACCCTCTGAACTGGACGCCGAGGCGCAAGACGCTCTCGACGATTTGCCTAGCAATGTCTGTGAGAACCGTTTTGTTATCAGTGTGAGACCTGTTATTAACTATGTCATCTGTAGTTACGTTCTCTTCGTCGGAATGGCTAGCTCTGTCGTTTACTCCGTTCTCGTTCCACTCTCAGAGGCCACCCACTTGTCAGGTGCGTTGGAATTCTCGGGGGTGCTGCCACGCAACGTCTTAGTTAACCCGCTGTAGTGGCCGATCTCAATGCTGGAACAGGATACTTCTTTCTCCTGTGTGGCTGGGGTCTACTGTTTTGGCAGCCCTTTGCACTACAATTTGGAAAACGACCAACGTATCTTATATCGTCTCTGGCCACAATTGTGCGTATATTCTAGGGATGTGGCATTGTTGGCATGGGTAACTAATGTCTGGTGTTCAGGCGCTCATCATGTGGAGTCCGTATGCCTCGACCAACGGGCAGTGGGTAGCAAAAAATGTGATTGGCGGCTTTTTTGTAGCGCCAATTGAGGCCCTCCCAGAGATATCTGTAACTGATGTGGTAGGTCTCTCTTGTGAGGCGGCATATGGTATCTTGCAAAGATCTCTAGGTGGTGTGCTAACCGGCTCGGGCGTGTCACGTAGTACTTTGCACATGAGCGCGGAACATACATGGGAATATACGCACTCTGTCTAGGCGCCAGCAGTTATTTGGCTCCGATCATGTGCGGATTCATCAATGACGGCCAGGGTTACCAGTGGGTGTTCTACTGGTTTGCCATTTTCCTCGCCGCTGCCTTTCTCTTTCTCTTTTTCTTCATGGAAGAGACCAACTACGATCGAACTACCATTGGTGTCGTTGAAGATGTGGTGGAAACTGCCGGCGTTCTGGAGAGCAAGGCAACTCCCGAAAAAGACGGCGTTCCAGCGGCGCCGTCCGAGCTGGGCTCGACAAATACGGCACCGGGTCAAGTATACGCTCTAAAATCGTTCTGGCAGAAATTGGCCCTGCGAGATGCTCCCCGACCCAATCGGTTCTTCCACAGGGTCAAGCAGCAGCTGCTCTTTCTCACATGGCCCGTGATTTTCTACGCAGGGTATGTTGCCAGCGCTGCGTTTTTGGGAGAGTGAAGCGAGTGCAGATATTCTAACCCAGAATGCCAAAGGTTTTCGTACGGGTCGTACTTGATCTGGTTCACTGTGATGAACGCGACGGCGTCTCTCATCCTCGGCGCCCCTCCATACAATTTCAGTGCAGCGATGGTTGGCGTCAGCTATGTGGCTCCGCTGATCGGAACAGTCCTTGGGTATGCTCAGAAACTTGTCATCTACTATGCGGTACAATAAAAAAAGCCTCAAATGCTGACAGTCTCATAGGGCCGCTTTTACGGGCAGATTTAGTGACTGGCTGACTATACGGCTTGCGCGGCGGAACAATGGGATTATGGAACCGGAGCAGCGCCTTTGGTTGTTTTGCGTCACCACCATTATTGTACCCGTCTCTCTAATTATTTGGGGAGTTGGTGCCGCGCATGAGGTGCACTGGTTTGGTCTCGTCTGGGCGATGGGAATGCTGTCTTTTGCAAACACGTCCGGTATCACCCTCAGCGTCAACTATCTCATTGACAGCTACAAGGAGATGAGCGCAGACGGCATGACGACGGTCATCATCATAAGGAATACGATGAGCTTTGCGATCGGTAAGTTCTAGCCGTTGTATCCTCGCTTTTTTTTTTTCTTTTTCTTTTTTCTTTTTTCTTTTTTTTTTTTTTTGTTTTGCATTCTCTCGGTTTTCCCGGCTGACCACCCATCAGGTTATGGCATCACTCCATGGTTGGACAACCTTGGCTTGCAGAACTGTTTCATATCTGCATGCTTTATCGGACTGGCGGCCAGTGCAACTTTCATTATCATGCTGTTCTACGGGAAGCGGCTCCGCCAGAGAAGCCAGGCTGCGTATTGGGCACTGGTTGAGGAAAATATCGCAAAGGGCATGGCTCATTAATTCATTCTTCTCCCGCGTACTAAGCAAGGAGACGTAATGCATTCATTGATTGAGGTTCCGCCTCGTAAGCATTACTTGTATCCTCTAGTTAAGGCTTATGCACATGGTAATTCTACAGTTACTGCTCTGTAACAGTGCAGATGTGCGTGCGTTCAGCTCTGCGAGCGCTGTAGTTTATGGTGCGTTTCTGCTTCGTCGAAGCTCCGTAGAGTGCTGTGGGTCGCTGTGGGCCACTGTAGACATCTAGGGATGACCTTACCCATGGACAGGAGAGCGCCAGAGCGCCAGAGTGTCAGCTACTAAAGAGCTACTGTTGTAGGTACCTAGGTAGCTTTTACTTCATACGGCAGTTGAGATATTAGTCAGATATGGCACGTGCTTGACAAAGTCGGTGTTGCCCGGCAGAAAGTGGGACGCGTCCGGATACAGACTAGCGCGTCATGAAACCGGCCACTTCTATTGGCGGAGAGCACGGTTCGTCTGCCTCTCACGCTCCTTCCTCCTCACTGCGGCAACCAAGAGGCAGGCGCTGGCCAGTCACCTCCCCTCCTTCCAGCGGCAGGGAAATTAAACCACAGAAACAGAAGAGGCATCGCTGCCCGCCATTGTCACCTCCAACCATCACCAGCCCGTCCTCATCTGCCTCTCTGTCGAGCAGGCCTCTCCTTTTTTTTTTTTTTATACCACCGTGCGCGTCGTCTGCTTTGCCTTCTCGTCTGGCTCTCGTAAAACAGATTCAGCTTGAAGCTGCTTTGCTAGTCGCTCGTTTGGGTGGAGTTTGCGACCGCTCTTTTCCGATTGTGCGCCTAAATCGCCCAATTTCCACATTCCACATCCTCCATTCTCCATTTCTACATTCCATTTGCATCCATCCGGCGGCCTGCGATTGCCCAGGACAAGAAGTGGAAAAACAAGGCACTCTGTTGAAACTTGCATCCTTCGCATGCAAGCCCAGCAGCCAGGCGTGATAGCCTACCCTCACGACATGTCGTCCGAAACAGCGGCTGTCGCGCCGCCCAGGCCGGCAAGCTCTTCCGCTGCACCCATTGATATGGACATTGTCAACAACAACAACAACAGCAGCACCAGCATAAAGAACAGCGTCGAGGTCCCATCTACGCCGCTGGGTGCCGACGCCATGATCTCTGCGTCCCAGGAAACGCTCCTGTCGACAGAGGGGCCCGGCTCGCCCATGGACGCAGACGAGTCGTTCCGCACGGAGCTGAACGACGAAGCCGACGCCGCCGACCTGCGCCGTGTCATTCCCTCCTCGCTCACACCGCCGCCCTCGTCACAGGTACAACAACAACAACAACAACAACAACAACAACAACAACAACAACAACAGAACCATCACCAGAATCACAACCATCAGCAACAACATCAGCCACAACAGTTCCTGCATCCACCAAGTAGTCAGCAGGCTCCCTCGCACTCAATAAACAGCTACGTCAACGCCTCGTCCCAGCGGTCGTCTGCTATCCTGTCACCGCCGGGAACTGGGCTGAACTCGGTCACTAACGCGCGGCGCGAAGCTGCCGCGGCAGCCGGCGCCGCCCTGTCTGGGACCGAATTCGTGCCACCCACCCCGCCGCGGATCGCCGAGGCGACGCCAGACGAACTTCGCGCCATGCTGCAGGCCAGCCTCGCGGAGCACACGCGGCTCAAGACGGAGACGGCGCACCACAAGCTGCAGTACAGCCTGCTGAGCATGCAGGCGGACGAGGACGCCAAGCGGGCCGTGGTGGAGCACGAGATGACGCGGCGCGAGGTAGAAGCCCTGCGGCTGGCCGAGAGCGTGCGGCAGGCGCGCCGCGAGCTGAGCTCGGCGGTGGAGTCGTCGCAGGCCAAGTACCTGCAGCTCAAGATGATGTACGACGAGATGGTGGAGGAGAACGAGACGCTGCAGAAGCGGGTGAAGCTGGCCAAGCGGGTGATCCAGCAGAAGGAGGAGGAGATGGCGGGCCTGGTGGACGAGAAGGAGCTGCTGCTCAACCGGCTGCGCGAGAACCGCGAGCACTTCCACCTGCTGTGCAGCCCCGGCGGCATGTTCCACGGGGCCATGACGCCCAAGGGCCACGGCTCGCCGCTGCACACGCGCGCCACGCCGTACCAGACGCCCAAGGCGGCGCGCGCCGGCGGTGCTGACGGCCGGCTGGGCAAGGAGGCCGGACACGCCGGCGGCGGAGGAGGTCGCGCCCTGCTGGACCGGGACCACGGCGCAGAGCCCATTGCCGCTCTGCTGCAGGCGCTCAGCCAGGAGAACAACAGCGCCCCGTCGACGCCGATCACGGGCCACCGCGCCCCTCCGCGCCACGCTGCCAAGCACGTGCGCAACGTGCAGTCGCTCTCGTCTCTGCCGACGACCCCCACGTCGCGGCCCCGCGGCGAGTATGCCGGCCTGCTGCCCTCGGTCGACCTCGTTCCCCAGACAGAGCCCCCGCCGCTGCGGTTTAGCGGCGCCGCAGGTGGCGCCGGCAACGGCAACGGCAACGGCAGCGGCCGCGGCCACGGCCACAGCCTGAGCACGAGCGCCAGCGGCCGGTACTTCCCCGAGACGCCGACGCGCGCGCGCCGCCGCCTGCCGGACCAGCCAGAGCGCGGGCGACGGAGCCGCGAGAGCACGATCTCAGCCGAGGAGGACGCGGCCCGCAACGGCGGCGGTAACAACAGCAACCCGGGCGGCAACAACGAGGAGCTTGCGCGGCAGGCGCTCGAGTCAGTGGCGGCGCGGGCCACGCACCACCAGGTGACGGCGCTCCCCTCGTTTGCGCGGCTCTCGCAGTCGTCGCAGACGTCGCAGACGTCGCGGACGTCGTCGTCGTCGCGCCACCGCCTCGACCGCGCCGACGAGGAGGTGTTTGAGAGCCAGGCCAGCCAGGCCGCCTCGGCCATGCTGCGGCGCGACCCGCGCGAGAGCTTCGAGGTGGCGAGCTCGGTGGACAACTCGCGCGACGGCACGCCTGCGCCGGCGGCGGGGGCGACGACGGAGAAGTCGGCCAAGCTGCAGGCCAAGCTCTTTGGCGGGCTGAACAAGGGGAGCGGCGCCGTCGACAAGCGCAAGTTTAGCGGCGGCCAAGGCGGCGCCATCGGCGACGATGCCCTCGGCAGCAGACACGGCGGATCAAATCAGCATCACGCGGCGCACCACCACACAGGCGCCGGCGGCCGGGAGCTCCTCGGCGACATGGAGGCCAGCCCCACCAAGAAGGTGCGCGTCGTGCCCTCGCTCCGCGACAACGGCGACGACAGCTACCGCCACCACCACAGCAGCCACTACGCACAGCAGGCCGCACAGCAGACGCAGCAGCGCCAGCAGCAACAACAACAGCAGCAGCAACAGCAGCGTGTCGGGCTAGGGATCCAGTATCACTAATCAGCCCTATCGACCTTCTTACGTGGCTGTCTCGCCCCCCCTCTTGTGGCCTCGTGCGCTTGTGCTTCCCGGCACATGCACTCTGCTCTGTTGATGCTGCATCCCTGCTTAGTCGTTCTTCTTTTTGCCGTCCGTCGACGAGCCAGCCAGCCAGCCAGCCAGCTTTTCTGTATTTTACCTCTTGTCACACCTGCATTGTTTGTCTCTTTTTAAGTTTGGAGGGAGGGTTGGATTAGGATGACGTCTGCTGGGGAATGTACTATTACGACTGTGTCCTTTTTTTTTGGTTCTTCATGGTATTTTTCGACTGGAAACAGGAGTTGTTCCATGTCCTATTGGGCTACAAAAGGAAAAGCTAACGAGAAATTTGTGATGACCTGGAAATGAATCTTGAGATTGAGAGTAGTTTTAGGTTAATAGGAATGAATTATCATCACCAACTGCCCCCCCACCAAAAAGATGTGCCTCCATTAATTCCTCGCAGTGCAGTTTATACGTGAATATGTGGATATCTAATCGCAGTAGTCCATTCTCTGCTCTACGTTTTTCTTCGTTCCCCTTTCTCGGCTGTCGTATTTTCTAGTTTTCGTACGTCTGCCGAAAAGCACAGAGCCTAGCATGCTCCGGCGTCGGCTGGTAAAGCCGACGGTGTCTTGGGGTCTGCTTCTTGGGTGTGCTTCATGGGGTCTGCTAGGGCCACAGCGCTTGATTACATATTTTTACAGAGCAATGACAGACAGGCCCCTGTAATAGTCTTCCCCGCCCTCTCTGGCAATTCCTCCGCTTCCCGATGCAGTACCCGATTTTCACACCCGATTCGCAGCAAAACTGCCTGTACCTTTCCCGATGGGTAATTTCATTCCCGGTGGCACTGCAGACCTGCTTTGACTTATACCGTGCATTGGTTGTTTCGAGAGTGAAAAGCATACAGCACGGCTTTTTCTGCCCTTGTACATACATTCCCTTCCGGAAAGCCATTCCAGAATCTCTCCGTCTTCCTTCACCGAGACGGCGTTCTACCCATAGATAACTTCTGTTGCCAGCCTGTTGTCGGCCGCTCTTCTCTCTTGCAGCTACTACTTCGCTCCGTAGGGATCCACTTACAGCTACAGCTACAGCTACAGCTACAGCTACAGCTACAGCCAAGCTTTTAAACCATGGCCGTTCCGCGTGGCGTTGCCGCCGTCCTGGCCAAGGCGCCCACCGACACGGTGATCCTGTCGGCGGTGCGCACGCCCGTGTGCCGGGCCAACCGCGGCTTCCTCAAGGACGCATACCCGGAGGAGCTGCTGTCGGTGGTGCTGGCGCGCACGCTGGAGCGCAGCCAAACGCTGGGGCTGGACCGCCACCGCATCCAGGACGTGGCGGTGGGCGTGGTGCTGTCGGAGCTGGGCGGGTCCAAGGCGGCGCGGACGGCGCTCAACCACGTGGGCTACGACACGCACGCGACCACGCTGCACACGGTGAACCGCGCGTGCGCCTCGAGCCTGCAGGCGGTGTCGGCGATTGCGAACCAGATCCGCGTGGGGCAGATCGACTGCGGCATCGCCGCCGGCATGGAGAGCATGACGCGCAACTACGGCAGCCGCGCGATTCCGGTGCACCTGTGGCCGACGCTGCGCGACTCGCCCGTCGCCGACGCCCGCGACTGCATCATGCCCATGGGCGACACGAGCGAGAACGTCGCCCGCCGCTACGGCGTGAGCCGCGCCGACCAGGACGCCATGGCGCTCGCCAGCCACAAGCGCGCCGCCCGCGCCACCGCCGACGGCGACTTTGTCGACAGCGGCGAGCTGGTCCCCGTCACCACGCGCTACCGCCCGCTGCTGCCCAAGGGCGCGCCGGCTGACACGCCCGCGCCGCCCGAGGAGACCGTCACCGTCACCGCCGACGACGGCATCCGCGCCGACGTCACCGCCGCCGCCCTCGCCAAGCTCAAGCCCGCCTTCGCCGCCGACGGCTCCAGCACCGCCGGCAACTCGTCCCAGGTCAGCGACGGCGCCGCCGCCGTCCTGCTGATGCGGCGCAGCGCCGCTGCCGAGCACCTGCCGCCGACTTCCGCCGCCGCTGAGATTGGCAGCGACGGCCAGCCCCAGGTCCTCGGCCGCTTCGTCGGCGCCGTCACCGTCGGCTGCCGCCCCGACGAGATGGGCATCGGCCCCGCCCTCGCCATCCCCGCCTTGCTCGACCGCTACGGCCTCACCGTCGCCGACGTCCACCGCTGGGAGATCAACGAGGCCTTTGCCAGCCAGGCCCTCTACTGCCTGCGCCAGCTCGGCCTCGAGGACGCCTGGGCCGCCTCCGACTCCTACCGCAGCTCCAACTCCCTCCAGCTGCGGCCCCGCGCCCTCGTCAACCCCGACGGCGGCGCCATCGCCCTCGGCCACCCCCTCGGCGCCACCGGCGCCCGCATGACCTCCACTCTCCTGCACGGCCTGCGCCGCGACGGCGGCGAGATCGGCGTCGTCAGCATGTGCATCGGCACCGGCATGGGCATGGCGGCGCTGTTCGTGCGGGAGTAGGAAAAGAAGTAGAGATTTAGAAAAAAAAAATTGAAAAGGAGACGGATGAGAAACAGGAAACACCTCCGGATTGTGGGGAACTGCACTGCCGTAAGCGGGGGTTTTTATTTTTTATTTTATTTTTTTTTTTTTTTTCGCGATGTTTTCCCTGTACATACTCGTAGAAGAAAGCTGATAAATCCCATCATGGTCCGTTCGACAGACGTGCTCGAACTTGCAACTTCAAGACAGTCTTGTTTTCACAAAGCGGAGAAGTGCGTCTGATTCCTAAGCAAAGGCAAGCTCCGTGAACACGTTGGTAGAGGACTGACGAGGATATCAGAGCTCAAGGGCTCCCCGAATCCGGCCTAACGAGTCTCATCTTTGTGGTCCGCAGATACTACCGATCCTTCACCTCTCTAGTGAACACACGTTGTATATTCGATGGTGGCATCGTCTGAAAGCTGTATGATACCTTGGGCAAGGCTGGACGAACGCTTTGCGACCAAAATTGATATCTGGCACGTAGCCACTCGCTGCCAGATCCAAGCTAGACACGGCGCTTTTGCTTCTTTTTCACTTATTTTTCAACACTCTCTACCGTGAGGTTGATTTATTCTTGCTATCAGTTCAGCTATGTAGTATAGGCATATTTTCTATCCCTGTCATGAAGTGTGTCTTTAGATTGTAATCCCGCTCTATATCCTGAGAGCTTGGTCGGTAGCCGTGATTTAGCAGTAGCTGTAGCATTTCTTGGTTGTTGGCAGTAGCAGCTATTCCAAGCAAACTGACAGGCTCCGACAAGTGTAAATAAATGGGCTTGGAATGATTTAAAAGCACCTTCAACCCTCTCGATTCAGTTTCTATGAATAAAAACTGTTCTGAAAACTCAACAAGCGCTCTGAAACGCTCAATATAATCTGGCACGAAGTTTATTCCATGTTCAAGAAGCCTAGTTACTGCCATCTGATGGTTTGATTCGACAGAAAGAAGAAGAGCGATGCCCTCCAGAAATTTCGACTTCGATTTTGATTCGGAAGCTCGTGCCCTGTTTTCCAGCAATTGGTTCAGAATAATCATTCCGCTCTCTTTATTGAGAACCACGTTGATCGTTGCAGAAAGCAAGGCCGCCGGATCATATATTGCCGGTTCTTCTTCAAATATACAGTCAACCCAGGGCTGCCCATCTCTTAGGCGTAATGCCACAGCCAGTGGTGTCTCGCCTTGGTCATTTACATCTTTCCACGTCATATGCCACTGGAGAAGTTACATAGAACCACGTTGCGGCACTTCGTCGCCTCGACGAGCGCTCCTGTAAGTAAAGCTCCCTTATCCAGCAGAAATTCAACCTCGTATTTGCGGCCCCCTCTGATTGCGGCTGTCAAGGCGGTACCTCTCAAGCCTCTGCGATAGTCGGCATCAAGCGAAACGAGAGAAAAATACTCTTTGGAGCTCGACTTGCAATTTAAATTCAACAGCGCCCCCCTTTCAAGAAGGAGAGCTACGATGCCCTCGTAACCTTTAAGTGCTGCGTAGTGAAGCGCCCCTAGCTTTGCCTCGCTTGCAGGGTTTGGCTCCACGCCGGCATCAAGAAGAATTTCGCACACGTCGTATCTGCAGCAGCGCACCGCTTCCAACAAATGCAAATGCGATAATGCGTCGCATTCTACTGTTGATATTAACTGATAAATCATAGTCTTATGGCTGATAGCAATTGCGTGAAACAGGACTTGTCCTGGATGATTCAAGCCAATAGTCTGATGCATAGTCCAAAGTCGCTGCATGATGAGGATTGCACATAATTTGTGTCTATAACGAGAACTCCTTTCCATATTAAGCGCGGTAATTAGGTGTTCCTCGGGTATGCAGAATGACTTGCCGAGAACGATTGCTGTCATTTCGTCACATCGCTCAGACCGAATAGCGAATTCGATTGAAGAAAACCAGTGACATGTTGTAGGGCTTGTTAGATCTGCGCCGTGTTCTAGCAAAAATTTGACGACTTCAGTATCGCTTCTAAGCAACGCTAAGTGAATGGGTAGGACAGCGTGAACCATCCTATGACGCTCGCGAAACCCTCTTATCTCTGTCGCTGCGTCATAGTGCGGTAGGGGTTTTGAGATCCAAGATACGATGCCACTGCCAGAAGCCACCAGTAATTTGAGAGCTTCAATGCAAGACATTCTCACAGCTGCCACGACTATGCGGTTGACAATTGCTTGGGCCGTTGGTTGTCGCGATGAGAGGAGATCACTGGGTAGATTCACTGCGTAATTGTCTGTCATTTGGCAGAGCATCCCTAAGATTTTCGCGTCTTGTTCTTTTGACAAGACGTGATTATCTTCCAATAGAAAGTCAAGATCATTTGAGAGAGCGAAGAAAAATACATTGAATGCAACTGCCGAATTCACCTGCGGTACGAGTTGACTCGCACGGCTGAGGTTCTCGTCCACGTACTGCTCTGGCATCAAAGCCATGAGGTACCGGTGCAAATTAACTAGTTTGATTTCTGGATTAAAGAAAGGTAACCCTGACTTCAGAAGTTGTAATAAATCAGTGGATGAGTAGTTTCCAGTAGAGCACTTGACTATATGATTGAACCCTATGGCTGTTAGGACTGAGGATTTTTTTTTTTTTTTGGCTAGTTGGATTGCGGTATCGATGCTAACATACAATAAGCAAACTTTTCTTGGAACTGGAACCAGGGAAGGACTTCAGGCCAGTGTTCAAGAACTGGAGTGGGTGATGATGGAGGTGTATAGAGGACAACTGACGAGGACGACGGCTCTGGTGAATCTGATGCCATTATATTGTTATCGACGCAGCGTTTCAAAAGACAGGCAGCTCGCATATGATTTTACTCACTCGGAGGCTTAACGATACCGTCCAACATGGACACATAAATGTGATTTCTTAAACCATCTCGAATCTTCGCAGGGGGGAGTCGCAAACCACTAAATAGAACACCTGTATCGAGTCCCAGATTGTCTCTCTTTCTTTTCCTATGACTGATGTATTTCCAATCTTTATCGGTCAAATTTTTCTGAAAGCCCCATTGCTTGAGCTTAGCATTCCAATTGGATTTCCTAATAGTGTAGTTTCATAGGTACTAGGTCAGTCGTTGGAACAAAAAGAAAACATATACGGTCCGAAGAGCCCTTACGGTGGAGAGAATCCGTATTTCTCTTTGAACGATTTTATGATGTCATTGAGACGAAAATTCCGGATCAAGTAGAGCTCTCGGATTTCGAGTCGATGTTTTCCCCATACTTCTTCTGCCGCCTCAACAGTGTTCATGGTGACCATTAGATGATGGAGACAACTGAAAGTTTATAAAATGGAAAGGAAACAAAAGGGCTGAGAACACTCTGACGTCTTGAACACGTAACAGTTGTTGTACTGTGATGCTTGGCCTTCTGCTAAGGAGTGTACGTGATTGTGGTTAAATAAGAAGTTTTTGCTATGCAATCGATAGCTATTTGTAAATGATGGAATGAAGAAAGCAGAGAGGGTATAGAAAGGCACGAATGAAAGTTGAAGTCAGTGAAGATAGGTGTATTAATATACAGAAACGAGACAACAATTGTTCTGGGAGAAACTCGCAGTCAAGCCAAGACATCCAGGGCAAAGAGACTGTTCTAGCTGATTGATTCGTTGATGATAGAAATTTAGCTGCGCCCTAGCCAGGGCCAGCCCAACCAGCGTTGCCCGATGCCGCCCGCTTGTCATTGGACCATGCTAGAAGTTTCAGGATATGAGAGGCTGCACGAGTGGGGTGGCTTTTAAGATCTTGTACTTATATACAGAGCGCACATTAACATAATTTTGAAGCACAGCGCTGATTCTATCACCTGCATCGGTTTGCCTTTCTTCTTCATTGGCTAATGCTAGAACTTTGAGTACATGCATCCACTTTTCCCTATCGGATTACACAGCACATATCCCAATGCTAGTGCTTTCACTGTTATGAAATCCAGCGTCTGGAATTGCCAAGGCGAACAACATCTTTTGCTTTTATTGGGAGAGACTAAAATCTTAGATGAGAGTGGAGTCTCAATTGTTCTTTCACCTACGCAAACCAGCCATGTGGTACATGAAAAGAATAAGAGAGAAGAGGAAATGATGAGAAAGAAGGAAGGAGTGTCTAGGTCGCCTAATTCACCTCAGCAATTTGCAGACCGCATTCGCAATTCCTCAGCTAAACTCTGCTCTTCAGAATGTCTATATAAGATAACAATATGACTCTTGTTACTGAATTTCTCGGGATCCTCAGTCGATCATAATTATAATTATATTTCTGTCTCTTGTTTCTCGACGTTATTTCCCACAGGCCAATGTCATATCTTGACAACTGCTGTGTAAGGTTCAGAGGTAAATCAAAAACCAATTCCCAAATCCCAACTGAATCGGCAAGCAGCTGAGCGAGACACTCGTATCAGCACAAAACAAGCCGTCAAGTCAGACTTCACGCACTATAGACCACCAAAAGACAACTTACACTTATTCACCATCTGGATCTTCAGCCAGTAAAGTGGAATCATCGAAAATGTTCATCCCCATTAGCAGGAAACGTGACTTAGTGCACTCACTTAGTGTGACCCAAAGTATCTTGTCTACTGCCGCGATGGTCAAGCGAGCAAGCTCTGGCACGCCGCTTCAAAGATGGCTCCAGGAGAGCATTCTAGAAGAGCCATACCACGCAATCGCAGAGGTAGCTGAAGCAAATGATCGTAATGCAGCAGATACCACAGTAAAGTCTATCGCCAAGAATTCTAGCAACTGAGGTGCTCCCACTTTAGGGAGGTAACTCAAATGAACAGAGAAATGTCAGTGGCATATAAGAGGAAATAAATATATCAACAGTGAGCATCCAGCCCCATTCATCAAGACACAAAGGGAAGGCCCACAGACGCCGAGCATTCTTTCGTTAAATGTGGGCGAAAATAGGGCGGGCAGAATTCTTGTGAGCTTTGCAATTGTGCAGCTCTCGAGCTTCCCCATATACTATGAAGAGAGGCTAAAACGTTGCGTCGCCAAACATAGTTACAATTGCGTTAATGCCGGTTAGGCAGAGAGCTAGGAGAGAAGGTCGATGAGAATATACATTGTGGCACCTGCTATTATTTGGTTATCATGAGGCCTAAGAGATATTTTATGATGCGCCTTTAATGTAAATGAAAAAAAGAGCTTCAATCGAAAGCTAGAAACAACTCTATGTTAGCGGGTTTAGAAATCTATATTGACCTTGTTTTTTTAAATTAGGAAGGCAGTTTATAAGAAGAACAGCTATAATTTATTATATTTCAATACATTTCTTTTAATTTCTTAAGCAATACCAGAGTCAATGCATCTGCTTCCCTTATAACTGAACGAATTGTTTTATCAGTTCTCCTTTGTAGCTTTTAGCGATGTCCGGCTCGTTCATAGCCCATCTTACCCTGGGTGAAGAGATTAGACTGCGTGATAATATTATGGGACTCATCCACCAAGTATATTGTCCTACGCTGCAGAATAATAACGCTGTAGCTGCTAAGATCGATATGTTAAGATATTTGCTCAAGGTTTCATTATTAAGCAGAGCTTCGTATATCTAGAAGGTGGCCCCGTAATATATAGAGAGATAGGTATTGTAGAGTATACCAGAGGCATTCAGTGACAACGTTTATAAAGGACAGCTTCTGTAATTCTATTTTAACATATATACTAGGCTCTTGCTGGTTGGTCAACCCCCGAAGTGTCACATAAACACAAAGAGACACCAAGCATCTCTTCTTAGTCATGGAGACCGCAGGCATTTATATCTTAAGCTAAGCACTTATATCTTCAGCCACTGACCGACTCTTCGACGTGCAAATGTCTTAATATACGATTAAAAGCGAATCAAATATAGATCGACTTCATGCTGTCCAAGTTTTATCAATTTAAAAGCATCGAAGTCTTACCAAGCCCTTTTCCCTCTCAAATGTACATGGCTCATCCCTGATTGTTGTATTTCTCGATAGGTATGCACTAGCCCTTCTATTTATTTCCCCCTTTCCAATCAACTTAGCCTCGTCGGTCACCAGTAGCCAGCATGATCGATAGACTTAATAGACGAGCTCCGTCTCGACCTGCACGCTAATGGCTGGATATCATGTCAAAGCTGAGGATGTCGGATGCCTTGGTTGCCGTTTTGACGGACGCATCTTAGAGGAGTTAACATCAGATGCCAATCCAAATCGCCCGCGAGTAACCTGGGCAGGCCCTATTTCGGAGTGAAATTATACTCACATTAGTGCCCGACCTTGACGTGCCCCTATCTCTCTCACGCACTCGAGACTTGGCCGATCGGGCGCTTCTCTGTGGGGGTGGCGCCGTTGACCAGGTTGCTTTGCTCGCAATTCAGCAAGCTGCTTCTCCATCTCATCCAGTCGCTGGCTCAACTCACCCTCTGTGGCCCGTGCCTCCCCTAGCTCCTGTTTCGTCTGGGTGAGAAAACCCCGAACCTCGGCCAGCTGTGTAGTTGCCTGGTCACGTTCCTCTTCCATCCGACCAAGTGCCTCTCGAGTCTCGATCAGTTGATACTGCAACGCAGCCGCTTCGTCCCTTACTGAGTCAAATTCTTTCTCCACCCGGGAAAGCGCATCCTGGGAATCCTTCATCTGACGCTGCAGCGCAGTGGCTTTGTCCAACGCACCGCTCAAGTCTTCGCTCATTAAGTTCAGCGCGTCTTGAGTTTCTCTTAGATGAACTTGTGTCGTTTCATTCAGGACCCTGGCGTCATCTCTGCTTCGTTCTGCGTCAGTCATTTGTCTCCGAATTGTATTAAGCTTCCCCTCCAACTCATCAGCTCTAATCTGCCTGGCGCTCGAGAGCTGCAGAGCTTCTGTGTATTGTTGCTTCTCTGCCGCTAGAGTCTGCTCTGTGTTGGTTAGTGCGTCCTGGACTGTTACCATAGAAGCTTCTAGTTTTTCTAGCTCTTGGTTGGCTTGGTCTAGTTGTCCCTGGAGGGCATGCGAGGTTGTTCGCGCCTCATCTCGCTCTCTCTGGCAATCATTAAGATCGCTCCTTAATTCTGCCGTGGTCAAGTTCGCTTCATCCAACTTTTCTTGGAGCTCTTGGCTCTCCTCCGTCTTGGCCCGCAGTGCAGCCGCCTCCAGGTCAAACTGAGTGCGTAGGTCCTCTTTTGCGTCTTTCAGCTTTTGGACCTCCGCATCTAGCACCACTTGCCGCTCCTGTTCTCGCTCTAGTCGCCGTCTTTTCCTTTTCCTTCTCTTTCGTGCCATTTCCGCTTGCTCCACTTGCAGATCCTGCAGGCGTTCCTTGGTAGCCCTTTGTGCATCCTCTGCAACCCTTTTTGCACCTTCTGCAGCTCTTCTTGCATCTTCTGCTATTCTTTGTGCTACTTTGGCAGCTTTCAGCTCTGTTTCTATATCGGCAAGCTTTTGTTTTAGCTCTCTGTTGTTTGTCGCTACAACCACGAATTCGGGGATAATATCTTCAGTGGGACGAAAGATTTTGATCGTCTCTCCATTGCGCTTTTGGATTATGAGGGCACCGTGCAAGACATCGTCATCATCTGCTCTCATGAATGACTGCTGCTCGGCCCGGAGTGAAGATAAAGACGTAGCTGGAGACAGAGCTGGAGCCGAATCCTGAGCTGAATCAGGGGTCGAAGCGCGAGATGAGGTTGATGAATGCGACGAGACAGTGCTGCTTGAAGGTAATCCAGAGACAGTGCTCCTTGCCCCAGCTGATCGAGACCTATAAGTTGTCAGTTGGTAACTTCCAAGTGATATCTTGGAAAGTCTTTCAGCGAGGAGATAACCTTAGGGCGGGGCGACGAAACTGAAGAGGGGACGTCTGGCTTCAGCCTCAGTGCGTGGTTAGTACGGTCTATTGGATAGGTGATATAACCTCATTTTCTTGGTGACAAAGACAGAGGAGATGTACTTAGTACCCACCTTGATATGCGACTATAGTTGCTAGTTGACTCTGTGGCATCACCTTGTCCGGAAGATGGCAGCTCAGCTTGAGCCAGTAACGCCAGATTCGAGATCCCAGGAGAGAGCATAGTTTTCTGTGCAAATTGCTTTGTGACAGGCTGGCTCAAAACAGTTACGGTTTGAATTAATCGGATTGAAGCATAGATAAATATAGTGCTCTGCTAAAAATAGAAGAATTGATCTTCTGAATTACTGAATAGTTGCTTCAAGGGGAACTCAAGGTTCACAAAAACAAATCTCCATCTACCAAGCCAAGCTGAGGACTATTTATATTACTCTATCTAATAATTGGAGGTTCAAATTCCCGCCTCTACTGCAGAGGCTCCTTTCCACCTCTATTTCTTGAGAGCAGAGTCCTACTCACGTTGATGCCTCTTGAATCATGCCAATGGCCCGGAAAGGCAGGAACAGGCAACCACAGGAGGATAAGTTATACTTTGGCGATTGGGCTGAAAAATGTGCACTTTTTTAGAATACATCTCGTTGGTTACGTGTGTGCCAATTAAAGACTCCTTCTATCACTGAGGGTGGTCATTCCTTCAAAAGGTTAAACAAAAATTCTATTGAAGCTCTTTGCGTTGAGTAACTCGGACACGATAGCCGGCATACCCGACTTTTCTTTCGAATGCAAATGTAACTTTCGTACCAAAAATAAGTCGAGGCGTGCCTCGATAGCTACAAGATGCATCGAACTGGTATCGTATTCATGCTGCGGTTACTTGCTATCAGGGGTTAAGCATGTCGTCCCAGGATAATAAGTATTCTCTCGCAAATTTTATATATACATATCCAGCTACATCGACACGAAGTCTACTCATACGGTGAGATAATGGGAAGTTAGAATCACAATTATGGTGCGACAGGTAGATGCTTGGGCAAGACTACAATCTTCAACGCATAATTACGCCTCTTTTTGATGTAATGTATTAGAATAGCACGGAGTTTCGTGTTACCTCTTTTTTGATTTGTTTCTCAAATCGTTGGGCTCTAATAACCCTCTGATTCCCTCGCGGAGTTCACACGCATTTGCGCCGCAACTTAATCCAATGCTGTTACAATGTATACAAAATCATGCAAGTATTCCGTGTTTGTGTCACATCTCACATGCATACGGAGTATAGTAGTGTTTATCCATCCATTACTTTTCAATCCACACAATGTATCCAAACGGACAAATCTTTTCGTCTCTTCTACCATTGCTGCCTTGTCTCTAGTAACGGTAAATTGGTGTCTAGATTGGAGGATAGTCACTCAAATTTCTGAAAATAATCAAGAAGTCAAGTAGACATAAGAGTAGCATCAAACCATGTACTCGAGACGTACGCTGCACTACATATGTCGTAAGTTCTAATCTTCCTAGGGTCTAGAATATCACTCTCGAGGGGCATGCTCTCTCTCTTATGACATTTTGCCTATCATGTGCGTCTCGCTCTCACTTCCTAGTGTTACATCCTGACCAAGGCATACTCATTCCACATCTCCTCCCTTTTCAAGGACTAATGCTAACTCCATACGTGTCAAGTTCCTTGATGAATTGCAGTTCTTCGGCTGCGTAAAATGTATGTATCTAACGAGTTTGTAATATATTACTTTTATATATTCTATGGTGTACCCTTGCATTTTCTTGGCCTCTAAGCTACGAGCGGTGACGTCTTTGGAATTGGGTTACCGTTCGTACAACCAGCTGAACTGCTCGAACCGCGCTTATTTCTTACAAATTTGCTCCGAATAACTCACAATCAATCTTTCAGTTATTCAGAGAGCATCGTGGATTTCAATTTGATAGCTTTGCATCAATATATCTCATAGGTTGGCAGTGGTTTTGGCGCTCTAGTCAAAGCCAGGCTAAGAATTTATTTGCTCACTATTCATTTTCTTTATTCTGATCATGACATGCATTTCCAATTTCTCCCTCCTCCCCTTCCATTTGATGCTAATTTTAAATACCAGTAAATACAAACAAAAAGAAAACTGGAAGGTGGTTGGTAGTCGTTTGTCAAAGCAAATATGCAATGCAAATAATACTTGTTTGTCTAAATGGAAGTAGTTTTGCGCGGGGGGCAACCCAAATAAAACTGAAATGTCTTTTGATTATTGAAATTCCTGCGTAGTCACCCCTGGGTCTACTAGTAACCACTAGCAGAGCTCTAGTATGCCGTCAATTCACAGTAAGAACCCGCTGGCGCCGGATAGTATTTAGAAGTTTTACGAAGATTAAGAAATTCTAGGCTAAATTAGGTCTTTATCATTACTGCTTTTCAATATCTTATGTAACGTCCCTGGTGTAATGGCGCTCTTTCTTTATCGAGACAATTAAATACAAATTACGTACAGAATTTTGCTCCTTGAAATGCTTCAAATCTAATAGATCTTTTTCAGTTATGTCAAAATGAGGTGGTAAAATGGTGCTGCTGGATACACGAGGAACATCAAGAGGGAATGTGATCTGCCATTGACTCCTTGCTCTAGACGCAGCAGCGAAAACGAATGAAGTAAGCCGGCCGATCTTCCTCAGTCGACGTCATCATCATCACCGCCGTTGCGCAGGTTTGCCTCGCGCCAGGCGCCCATCTCGGCGACGGGCACGCGGCCGCGCAGCCAGCGCAGGGTGGCCTCGGTGCCGCGCTCGATGACGTTGAAGCGGGGCACGCGGAAGCGGTTGCCCAGGACGTCAAGGCGCTCGAGCCCGCCGCTGCCGCCCAGAAGGCCCAGACGCGGGTTGAGGTGCTCAATGTCGTTGTTGCTGACGTCGACGATGCGCAGGCCCTTGATGCTCTCCGGGTCGAGCTCAGGCAGGTGGTTGTTGCTGGCGAGCAGAACGGTCAGGTCGGGGAAGGCGGTGCGCAGCTGGTTGTCGGGCGGCAGCGACGAGACGCGGTTCATGCTGATGTCGAGCTTCTGCAGGGCCGGCGCATGCAGGTTCCGCACGAGGGGAACAAGGCTGGTGATGTGGTTGGAGGCCAGGTTGAGCTCTTTGAGCGCAGGCAAGTCAAGACCTTCGCTTGCCGCCGCGTCACCCAGGTAGGTCTCGCCCGTCAGCTGATTCCGGGCCATGGACAGCACGCTCAGCGTCGTGGCAAAGAAAGACAGGGCGTCTGGTAGCACCGTGAATAGATTTCTCTGGAGGTAAATGATGTGGACGGTGTGCTCCTGGGCAACTTTGGACGCGATGACAGGGTGCAGCGCGGACGAGTCGGTCTCGGACCGGTCCAGCACGCCGCCTGGCTTGACCGGCCACAGCTGGTTCGTCAGCGTATGCGAGCGAGAACGCGACGGGGTGTGCGGAAGCGACGTGGGCGGCGTGGCAAAGTCGTCATCAGAGCGGCCGTCGTCGTGGAAGTTGCCGCCCGCAGAAGCGCCGCTCAGCTTCCGGCTCCGTTGGCGATTGTGGGCGCCGGTCTTTGAGGACAACTCAGTAACGGCATCCCGAAGCTCGTCGTGCACTTCTCTCGATGTCATGTCCGGTATCGTTTCAGGCTCTGGTTCTGGCAGCAGCTCCGGCTCCAGTCGGGAAGCCAGAATATCTTTCACTTCGTCTGTCGTGGCCGTGCAAAACTTCTTGTCGCGCAGCGGATTGCCGCTGAGACGCAGCATGGCCAAATTCTCCATGCGACCAACTTCGGGTGGGATCACACGAATATCATTGCTGTTGAAGTCGGCGTGGCGCAAAATGGTAAGCTTGGTGAAGCCATTGGGAACACTGTTGATGCTGTTCTCTTCTGCGACGAGCGTCAGAAGGTTGGTCCAGCCGCCTATATCAGGCAATGTCTGCAGCCGATTCATCGGTACCAAGAGCTGCTGTAGAGCGGGCAGCTCGATTTTGTCCTGGCGGGTGGTAGATACTAGGTGGGTAATTTGGTTAGATGAGACATCTAGAATCTGCAGGTTCGGCAGGCTTGATACGGCATCTTCGATCAACACGCCGCTGAGCTTGTTCTTCCGAGCATTGAGTTCTGTCAACGGTAACTTCGAGAGCGGCTCAAATACGATGCTCTCAAAGTTGTTTTCGCTGATGTTGAGAATTCGCAGCTTGGTCATGTTCCCCATATTCAGAGGCAGCGCAGAGATATTGTTGCCGTGCAGATCGGCAATCTCGAGATTCTCCAGTTTTGTAAATGAGGGATCCAAGGGACCGTAGAATAGATTGCCGCCAAGCTTTAGATCACGCAGGGACGTGATCTGCGAGATCACCTCCAGGGCGTTGTTTGTAACACGATTTTGAGACTAAAATGTCAGCGGGCTTCCAAGACGAAATAAATTCAAAGAAAAATCCGGTGGACAAACGTACCAGGTTTAAGGAGGTGAGCAGGGAAAGTCTCCTTAGCCCAATTGGTAGACAAATTAGCATGTTGCCATGCAAGTCGAGAGTCTCGAGACCTAAAAAGATGTTGCCCTTGCCCTCTTCCTGGCTAGCTAGCTCCTCTGGACCCTGGTCGGGAAAGACAGAGTCGTCGATCATCTCGATCTCGTTGTCGGCCGCGACGAAGCGCGTGAGGTCTACGCTCTCTGCCCACGAGCCGTCATAGGTCCCCATCGCCTCCGCGTCATACATGTTCAGCACGTCGCTTGGGATTTCTCGGAGGCTGAGAGCGGCAATGTTGAGCCGACCGCTCGTGCGGGCCGCTGCCACGCGTGCCTGAACGACCTTAGCCTGCGTCTGGCCATTGCGGTTCTGGTTAAAGGGATCCGAGCCGAGGCCGAAGTCGAACGTGGTATCGGTTGGGATGACGGGCGCCTCGTCAATGTCTGCAAAGCTCGTGGAGAAAGAAGCCGTAGCTGCCGTAGCGGGCGAAGATGGCGATGCAGGACTGGAAACGTCGTTTGCGGTCTGCTGTGCCGCCGCCCGCTTGGCCGCCTTCGCCTTGGCAATCTGCTCCCGCAATGCTGCCGATGTCTTTCTGTTATTCGTCACCGGACCTGGGCCAGATGCGTCCGCAGAATCCATGCTAGGCGCCGTTGACACGGTCGACGCGCTAGATGGGTTTGTTTCCTCGTACGAGGTAGACGAAGCGCGGGACGTCAACGAGCCCTTGCGAGTTGCGGCGGGTGTAGTTACAGACGCGGACGTTGACGACTGCAGATTCGAAGCGGATGGTTTTCGGAAGAGGCCACTGACGGACGCACGCGATTTCAATGGCCGTGCAGCAACAGTCTTGGACGCAAATTTCCCGGGGCCGCTTGCTGTGCGGACACTCGCCGACGGTGTAGCTGTTGGTATGGCAGTCCTCTTCTCGGGACTTGGCGTACGAGACCGCGGCGGCGGAATAGCGCTGTTCTCTGCTTGCTGCCGGAGGCTTCCAAGCCCTCCATATCGCTGGCCTACCCCGATGCCTGGGCCAATAGACGCACGGCCGCGAAGAGTTCGTGTGACGGGCGCTCGGCCTGGTGTTGAGTCTTCGTCAATAGGAACAAACGAGGGCGGCGCAGCAGACCGGAGCGAGTTTATCGTCGCTCGGAAGTTGGGTGCCGATCCGCCATGGCTGGAACTCGGGCGACTTGACGGGCGCGAGAGGGACATGTTCGAGCCGTCGGAATGATGACTGGAGCCTGGGCGAGAACCACCGCTGGTACGGCTCCCTGGACGGGGCTGGGGAAATCGTGCGGATTGGGGATCAAAAAAGGCCGTTGTCTTCCCTTTCACGGCCGGCGAGCTTGGTATTTGAGACAGAGTCTCAATGGTGCGCTCTGCAAGTGACAGTCGTGGTCTCGACGTTTTGGCGCGGAGGGTCCCTGGCGCAGACGTCCGCTTTTCTGCTCCTCCATTTCCAGAAACGGCTGTTTCGCCCTCATTTGGCCCCGTTGTATGAGACATCGACGCAGCCGGAGAATGCTGCGCAAGCTGTTGCCGCGACGTGCGCCGAGAGAGTGTGCTCGCAGCACTGGGCTTCTTGAAGCTCTCCCCATCATCCGCTGAACGAGAAGAGAGAGAAGGTGCGGCGGCCGCGCTGGAAGGTCTCGGGGCTTTCACATACTGTCCCGATACAGCACGTGTCCGTGGAGATGGGTGGCGAAGAGGTGTTTTTGGTATGGAGAGGCCGGAGCTGGAAGGAGTCGGTGACAAAGCTGGCGCAATGGCTGGCTTTGTTGGTTGCAAGCTGAGTCGGTCTCGTGAGGGAGCGGTGCGCAACTTGGGGTTGCGCAGTTCGCTGCCACCCACGCTCTCGCGCGAGGGCTTTGGTCGGAGACTCATGGGTCTGGCCGAAGAGGTAGAGTTGGAGGCAGGGGAGAAGGAGGAAGAAGAAGTATGGGATGGCCCGGGAATGCTGGAGGCCAAGTTCGGAGTGGTTGCGGAGGAGGTGACGGGAAGTCGAGATGGCCGTGGAAGACCGCTAGGTCGAGGACTCTGGACACGGTTGTCCATGGTCGTATCTGTCTTTACTTGTAGTCTGCGGCGCAGAGCAATAGGGAGGTGACTAGGTTCGCGGAAAAAATGACAAGCCAGCAACGGTGTGGCGGCGGCTTTGTCGGCAGCTTTCACCTTAGCTGGACTTCGCACGGATAGTTGACACGAAAAGAGGAGCACGGATTTTTGCTAGGGGTCTTGGTCTGTTCGCGAAGATATCCTTGGAATATGGAGCATATCATTGGGGAATTAAATGATATACACTTAAAGAGGGATCTTTTTTGGGGATGCATGCAGCAAACGTGCGCCGCCCAACTAGCACAGCGCGTCCATAATAATAGCAGAACACAGGCTGGATAATACGAGCAGGGAGAGGAGAGGAAAAAGAAAAGAAAAGGGGTGAGAGAAGAGGGGTCCCAAAAGAGTTGACTGGAAATGATGGCCCTGGCCCAAGCCTTTTCTTCCTCACCTTTATTTCTGACCTTTTTCTGTGTCTTCCCTGTCCTGGGCTTCTGGGTATCTCTCGGGAGGAAAGAAAGGAAAATAAAAAAACCAGCGACTAGGATTCAAGATCGACAGGAGATCCTCTTTCTGGGTCGCATCTCAGGGGCAAAACGTACAATAGCCGATGAAGAATACCAAATGAAAAGCATCCCAGAGAAGAGCCAGAGACGAAAAGGGAAAAGACTAAGGGGCTGCTTCAGACGAAATGAAGCAGAAATCTGAAATAAGATTGCATGGGTTCCAATGCCAAATGAATTCTTTAGTGTGAGGCTTGGGAGCGAGTATGAGAGGGCGAGAGGATGTGAGGTTGCACTGTCATCGTTGCATAGGGAAAAACATTATCACCAAAACGGCCTCGACAGGAAAAGGCGTATGCTGCTTAGAAACACGCCAAAAGAGACGCGACCTTGGAAGGCTGCAGGCGAATGGCTTCTGGAGAGAAACAACAAACAAGGGATCTCCACACCAACAAGGGCAAGGGAAGAAGGGAAGGATTCACATCCAACCACAGCTCGTCAATCACACCTGTTGCACCCCACCTTCCTTGCCAGAAAGAAAAAAAGCTGGTTTTCGACTTTCTCAGGGGAAGCCGTTCCGTGAACAGCTTCCCCACACAAGGACACCGCTAATACGCATACGTTCACGTCTACTGCCCAGCACTACGCCAACTCAAAGAAGTATGGGCGAGACGGGTCGTACCTGCCACTAAGGAAGAAACAGCCAAGATCACTGGCAGTTCTGGTACGAATACGAAAATAATTGGAAGGTGAAGCAAAAATAAAGCCACCAAAGACATCAGAAGCATAGGAGAGACCAAAGGCATTAACAGCATCGACGGCATCAAAGCGGCGGGATGTCTTATAAGACACAAGGGACATTGTCTTGATAGCACAAATAGGCGTGGTTTTGTCCCTCATCATTCTCTTCTCGTTGCCATTCTGGTGTGCATTGATTCATCTGGCCTGCTTGGTACATACACAGTGATCCGTAAGCCTGCAAGGGATCTCAGGTTCTCCTTGTGGAAGCAAAGGCCGACCTTGGAAGCTGCGTTTGAAGAGCCGAGGACAATTTTCATTCAAGGAATCATACAAGCCGTCTTCAACTATTGCATCACTGTCTCGGCGTACTTCGTGTTCCGAGACAAAACCCCTCCCTTCTCCATGCATCGAGTATTGGGCGATTTGCTGCTTCATTCAAAATGTCGATTGAGAAGAGGTTAATGGCGGGATCGAGGGTATGACATGAGATAGCATTGTTGTGCCTGTGAGACAAAATGAAACACTTTCCCTCGTAATCTAGATCAGTGCGATCGTCGCCGCTTAATCTCGCCGGCAGCGCTATTCAACAGTGAAGCATGTGGAGGACGCTCTCTCAGCAAACTTCACATCGGCGTTGAAGCGCGGCAAAGATCACCGCGCAACGGCAAGTCACCGATCGCGTTTAGCTGTTTTGTGAGCTTCTTTGCGTCGCCAGGGACAAGAAAGCCTCTTGGCGAGCAAGCCGGATATTCATGGTTCTCGGCTGCAGGCGTGTTCGTGGCGTCTTTTCAGCTGTGTTTTCGGGACCTCCTCAGAGCATCCCACTGTATCCCAGGAACGACATGGCCGGATCCGGCTCCCGCTTCGTCCCATACAAGCCGTCCATGCGCCGCAGGAACTGCCGCATGCGCTCCGCCGCGTGCACAGCCTCTTCGTGCGAGCGGGTGAACTGGCGCCAGATGGCCATGATCTCGACGGACTCGGAGTAGTTGAGCACGCGCGTCTGCAGCCGGCGCACGGCGTGGCCGGCGGTGTCGTGGTCACGCCGCAGGTGAGCTAGCAGCATATCGACAGCATCCTGGGCGTTGACGAGGCCGTCGCGGGCCACGGGCGCAGCAGACGCTGCCGAGGACAGCAGCAGCAGCAGGAGTATTGGCGTAAAGAACACAAACAGCCGCATGATAGATGGGATGAGGAGTCAAACGATGATGAATCACTGGCTGGAAAGACGACCTCGTTATGAGGTATCGAGAGTCTGCGTCACAAAGGTGCGACCTGTGCGTAGTTCAATTGACCGTGACGAATATTCCAAAAGCCGTTTGGCAGACTTTCTTAGGTGCAGCGAGGCAAATATACGTAGCAGTGAAGAAAATAAAAGCAGTAAAGAGGGCCCATTGCCTCCTTAAATCGGCACACGTTGTGCCATGACCACATATGAAGAATAAATTGCCGAATCTTCGTCTCCCAGCGAACAGGACAGGACATTTTGTCATCAGCCAGGTGATCCACGTTTTTTAATATATGAACATATAGCAGGCAGTGTACTATGACAAGTGCCGTGGACAAATCGAGTAGTCTACGGCGACGTACGGACACGGACAGCTTTTAGCCTAAAGATAAAGCGACATGTGAGAATGGCCATAAGACAAATCGAAATGCGAATATTTTGATGCACATACCTTCACGGAACTAATTTTATGTGGATGATTTTATGTTAATATTTTGATATTTTGATATTGTATTATGTTGTATTGCTATTAAACGTCTGGTATCGTAGGCTCTCATAGAGCAATCCTGAAAGAAAAAAAGAAAAACTCCTAACTATGCAAAACCATGCAAAACCAGATGCAATCCACCACCACAATTTTGGTGGTACCAGTCTAAAATTCTATAATATGTCTCCCCCTCAGTTTTCTGAATGGGAGGGGGAGTTCCTCTTTTTGGTTTTTGTTCGACGCAATATGTATGCGGAACAACCCGTGATCGTAAACACGGTATGCAAATATTGTCTATGTCCGAAATTTTGTCTCCGTGAAGAAAAACGGAAAAGGAAAGTGTCTGACGCTTTTGCCTTAGTAGGCCGTGGGCTGCGTCAGCGTGGTGACCTTGGCCAGCACGGCGGTGTCCATGGGCGCCTGGGCCTTCTCGGCGTCAGAGTCGCTGCCAGCGGTGCCCTTGGCGACGGCCTCCTCCTCCTCATCGTCACCGCCGTAGGCGAAGCGGCTGAGGCGGCGGATGCGGGCGCCGTAGATCCAGAAGAGGAAGGGGATAGCGCAGCAGGCGAGGCTGAGAAAGGCCAAAAAGGTGGAGGCCCACTGGTCGCCCATGCGGTGGTACATCTGCACGGTAAAGAGGACGACGCCGGCGCCCCAGAAGGAGCGCAGGCAGGTCTTGGCGGCCAGGGCTGAGGCGGCCTGGTGCTGGTACGAGTCGACCAGGTAGTTGTTGGCCGAGTTGTAGAGGAAGATGAAGCCGAAGCCGACGGGGAAGCCGCCCATGGAGGGCCCCCACCAGGACAGGTGGGGGTACGAGGTCCAGGCGAAGATGAAGAGGCCGGCGGGGATGAACCAGCAGCTGAACATCATGGGGATCAGGCGCACCTCGGCTGGCGGCTTGCCGTTGTAGCGCTGCACCATCTTGAGGTAGTGACGGTTGATAAAGGGCGAGCAGGCGGCCGACAAAACCACGCCGATGGCCAGGGGGATGAACATGAGGCCCGTGGTGCCGGCGCTGTAGCCCTTGCCCTCCTGGAAGATGACGGGGTAGGCCACGAAGAACATGTACAGCAGGCCGTACAGCACCGACATGTAGAGGGACAGCAGGAACACGATGAGCTCTAGGAACAGCAGCTGGATGGGGCGCACCAGGAAGATGCGCAGCCGCTCGGCCATGGGCCGCGCGTCCAGCTCCTGCTCGGTGACATAGTCCATCTCGCCCGTCTGCTTGCGCAGCTTTGCCGCACGCTGCTGCAGGATGATGGGCGCGTACGTCTCGGGCACGGTGAAGGTGATGAGGAACCAGACGGCACCGGCAAGGATCAGCTGGATCCAGTACAGCCAGCGCCAGCCCTTGGCATCGGACAGGAAGCCGCCGACCAGCGGGCCGATGGCGGGGCCTAGGAAGGGCGCGGCAGAGAAGGTGGCCATGGGCACGCCGCGCTCCTCGTTGCGCCACAGGTCGGCCAGCGTGCCACCGACCAGGGTCATGGGCGCGGAGAAGGCGATGCCGTCGATGCAGCGGCACACCAGGAGCGTGCCGATGTTCTTGGACACGGCGCAGGGAATGATGAAGACAACGGCGACAAGCAGTGTAGAGCCACTGGAGAAAAATTGTTAGCAGAGCTGGGCTTTGGCCGCGGTAAGAGAGACGAATATTTTTTTTCTTGAACAAGGAAAAAGAGAGCGGTTCTTGAACGTACTAGATGACGCGTCTACCATAGACCTCGGACAAAGGAGCGAAGGCGAGCGGCCCAATGCCGAAGCCGACGACGAACACGGTGATGCTCAGCATCACCACCTCGCTGCTCACGTTGAACTCCTCTGCCACGCCCTCGATGTCGGCCGTGATCACGCTCGACGCGAAGGCCACCACGAAGCAGGTCATGGAAACGACCATGGTGCACCACCACTTCATCGCCTTCGACCAGTTTTTTGGATTCCCTGGGTCATTGGGCTCAAAAGCCACCAGGCGGTAGCGCCGCTCGGGCTCGTGCGTAGGCGCGCGGCCCGCCGCCACGGACGCGGCTTCAGCCTGCTGGGCGACCTCGGGGGGCTCGACGGGTCCCGGCAGCTCACCGCCGGGTACTTCCAGGCGGTACTCGTCAAAGTTGGCCGCGGCGCTCAGGGTGCGGTAAGGCAGGTTGATATCCAGGGCCGGGTCGCGATGGCGCTCCTTGTCGACGCTGGGGCGGGAGCCCGCAAAGGACAGGCGGCGGCGGCTGCCAGCGCCTGCGGAGACGGTGGTGCTAGTGCTCCGTCGGCGGCCGACGCCGTGGTCTGCGTGGGGGTGAGAGGCATGCTGGTGTGCGTGGGTAGGATGGGAGATGGTGGTGTTGGCGTGGACGATCGAGGCGTATTGTCGGGCGTCCTCTTCCTCTGGTGGTAATGATGAATCCATTGTGGGCAGTAGTGGATCGATGAGAGGATTGGAATCACTTAATGGTATGTGATAAAATTGATTGATTTATCCTGTTTGTTTTCTGGTAATATACAATGGAGAATCTTTTTGAAAAGTCATACAAGAATAGAAACACAGGAGGCAAAAGTCAAGAGAGAGTGGCCAAGTCTCTTCCTCGAGGGGGAAGCCCGCCGCCTTTTATATCCTCCATTCACGAGATACTATATTGCAGCAAGTATCACGGACATCCCAAGGACCAGTAAGATTGGGTCTCTCTCCCGAGAATAGCTCGTCAGGCATTTAGGCCGCCGGTCGTCGCGTGAACGACGACATCGTCGACATCTTTTTTGATGATGCTAAAAGAGCTTTTACATGGTGTCTAGCCAATCAGAGCCGCAGCTATCGTGAATGTACCGACGAGCCGAAGCCAAAAATGAGGATCCACAGGGCCGAGACCTCAGAGTTTCTCTTTGAACCATTATCTAAGGTGATCTCGGGCCAATCATCGTGAGGGGGGCCGCTTCTCGCTCATTCAGCAACCTTCCTCGCACTGCTCTGGAATTCCAGTTGACAGGTTCGTAGCGTAGAATACAGACCGGGATCAGTCAGGACCGCTGGGTCTCCAGTTTTCTAGCACCAAGCGTTACCGCTTCCGTGGTTGTGGCAGCACAGAAGCCACACTGTCTCGCAGATTTCTCGGCATCTGTCCTCTGGGAATAACACCATCAGCTACAAAACCCTCGAGGCTGCCCAGCTCCTTTCTTCCCATGACTGTGATTTGGGCACGCAGAAATTCTGCAGGAGGAAAATAAAAATGGAGCCCCATCTCGCTCTTATGATAAAGCACGCGAAGGCGCGATCAATGTCTCGCCACGAAGGGAGCTTAAGTCTTGGCATTCTGAGGTGATTCGAAAGCCCTTTGACGATGCACCGCATATTTTCTTCTTCGTTTCGGCAGCCACGACCTTCCACCGGCCGAAATTTGACTGCTCGCCACCGCGTCCCTGAAATCGTACGTCGACCGAGAAACAGCACAATGCGGCCTTCCGTGAAACTGCACATTAGGCGCCGCCGCGAACGGTGGACGCGAACAGCACGCCGGACGACCGACTGCTGCCAACATTCCCTCCCTCGTGGGCTGCTGCGTACGGGGGCCGGAAGGGTGTGCCGGGCACACTCGTCGTCCACCCCCCTTTGCTGAGCTTGCTGGCCCAGCTCCAGCTCCACCTCCAATACCAGCCGCAACCTGGAACCGTACTGGCCGAGCGGGTCCGCTGTCAGACGGTGTGCCGCTGAACGGCGTCCTTCTATCGCATTTAAATGGTCCAGGGGCTGTGCAAATCGACAGAAAATTTGGGTCCGCCTGTTGGCAGCTTCGTTTTTTTATGGTTATCCTCGGTTAACAACCACAACGCAGTCCTAACTCGGACGCCTCTCCTTTCTTTATCCCTGTACTTTTGTCCCCTCGTCGTTTTATGCTTTCCTTGCTGCTATCTCTTCTTCAGACATCCCGTGCTCTCGAGATTGCGTTTGCTCAAGCCTAGACGGTACCGGCACGAAAGGCGACAATCTGGCCCAGCGGTGGGTTCCCATGATGTGTACGATGGCCGCTTCGAAGACGGACGTCCAACTTGGCCCAAGCATGTCGAAAATAGCTGGACCGCACGAGCAGCTTCGCCGCCTCTTCCTATCTTGATTTATTCGTAGCCGGCTGCTTTCTTTCTGCTCTGGCGCAAGCAGCAAACGCTTGCTGCCTGATGCCCCTCCTGACTTACACGGCGCTGGCCCGCTTCTGCCCCTACGCGGCCGTCTCGCGCCTTCGGCCTAATGCAGATCAACTTGAGGTCCGAGGACAACCACCTCGTCGCAATCCATCACGTCCTCAAGATTCGCAACTCCATTTTAGTTCACGTATCTCGCCTAGCAGGATTTGTAATATCTCACCTCAAGCCAGTTTCTCTGCTTCTTACAGTGTCCGTGCTGCTGGTATGAGAGAAGGGGGGCCTCCTGTCCCTTCTCCGCTCTGCCGCAATTTGCAGCAAATTTCATCCTCTTCAACCAATTTTGCCAGAGCGCATGCCGTGTTGTCGGGCGCCTCAATGTCTTTCCTGAGAGATTCAAAAAAAAAATTCAATACTCCGGCTAATAGAATAGGAATCAAATAAGAAAAAATAAATACAAGGGCATTACTAAAGCTTAAAAGCAAACCCAATGGCAATTGATTGTAGATGTGAGATAGCAGAACCTTTCGTGACCAGAGTGAAGTTTTGTACGCGTACACAAGCAAAGGGCTTCTCCAGACGCACAATCTCACGACCAACTACCTTTTGAGACAGAGAGGGGCGAAAAGAGAAAGGCAAGAAGATCATGACTCGTACATTCTCGCTCGCAGCGGCGATCCTGGCTGGCCTCTGCGCCCAGGGAGCGGTGCTTGTGGCGGCGGCCAACTGCACACGCGCGGTGCTGGAGCAGGCGACGGACCGGTACACGGCGGCGCAGAGCACGGGGGAGGTGCAGTGGCTGGAGCGGCTGCTGGCGGCGAACGCGACATTCTTGGAGAACGAGAAGGCAGTGGCGCCGCGGGCGAGCCGGCTGGGGCGGCCGCTGCGGATCGACCGCAGCCGCAGCATCTTTGACCTAGCGCAATGCGCGGCGTTTGTGGAGACGATCGCCAGCGACCCGGCGGACCCGTGGGTGATCGGGGCGCAGATCCGGCTGCAGGCAGCGCCGGCGGCGGCAGCGGCGGCGCAGGCGCGTGGCGGCAGCGACAACGGCGGCTTCCAGATCGCCAAGATCGACCGGGTGGCCACGACGACGGGCGACTGGCTGTTCAACGCGACGCGCACGCTGCACTATGCGCTGCTCGAGGACTGGGCGCCCATCGAGCCGGCCAGCCGGCGCGACAGTCGCGCGGTGCTGAAGTCGGCGGCCGACGCCTACTTCAACATGCTCGGCAACCACAGCCTGCCGGTGCCCTGGGGCACGCCCTGCACGCGGCTCGAGGGCGGCAGCACCACGGGCCGCGGCTTCGCCAACGACACGTGCAACATTGGCATCCCTACCAACACCACCATGAAGGCGCCCAACCGCCGCTACGTCATCGACGAGACCGTGGGCGCCGTCAGCCTGCTGCTCGAGTTCGGCGGCATCGACAACGCCCCCGACAGCCACGAGTTCCGCATCCTCGACGGCAAGCTGCGGCGCGTGCACACCATGACGTACTGCGGCGGCAAGCCCAACTGTGGCGTGCCGCCTCCGCCGGCCGGGCTCGAGGAGCCGGACCCGGGGTTCTAAGGACCAGGAGCATCTGCTACACCTATATTAGGGCATCCGAAGACGAAGAAAGTGTGCTGCTGAAGAGCCCACAAGAACGGGATGGACGGACACGCAGGACAGAGGCAAAAGCAAACGTAATTTGCTGGATGTGCTGTTCGCACACCACCGCGAGCAAGCAAAAAAGTAATTACAATCGATGTAACTCCCTATAGCAAGACAAGAAAGAGATCCATTATAGAAAATACCGTGAAAGATATTAAAAAGTGTATAAACAAAAGCAGCATGTTATTCCTCTTGAGTTTGTTCAATTTGTCCCTTGCAAATCACGTCTCGCCTTTTATGTTAAGGTCATTATTTATGCACCACTAAGAATTTCGTATCTATAAGAGAATGATCTAGCCTTTGTACTTAGAAGTTAAGGCTAAAGACCACCATTATATTGGAAGGAAAGTATTAAGGAACAGCACGAACAGCTTCTTCCCTCAAACTAGCGACCTGCCCGTTGAATAACTCCGGTATATCCTCCTTCAGCCATTTGTGTCGTATGTCTTGGTCGTCAACGAGATCAAGGGGTGTCCGGCCCTTCTTGTCTTTTAATGTTACTGACGCTCCTTTCCACAAGAGCAACCGAACTGCCTTCTCTATCCATGGTCGGTCCACTGCACAGTTCAATTCGTACGCTTTCGTTTGTTCCTTATCTGTCATACTTTCGTCCTTCCACTTTTCCAGGCGCGATGACACTATGTCTAAGAGCACGTGCAGGGGCGTTTGACCCTCTACATCCAGGCAATTGACAGCCGCACCGCGATCTATCAATCCTCTGGCGAGATAAGTATTGATCGAAGCACAAGCCTCATGCAGCAGTGTTCGCGATAGGCCCGGTATGACGACGCAGTTCGAATCCACGCCAGCCGAGACAAGCTGCAAGACACATTTCTCGTTCTTTCTGGAATGTTGTTTTCTACGTGGACCTAGCAGGCCCTGTATCAGTGTCGGCCCGCCTGGCATCACTTGAACATTTGGTTCTGCTCCCTGTCCAAGGAGCGCCGCGACAGTGCGCGATACGTATAATGACGAGTTACATGCTCGTACAAGAGCAGACTGGTTGTTGTGCGCCGGGCCGTTCTCATTTGCATCCGCGCCGTGATCAAGAAGTGTCAGGCAGATATTCGTCATTCGACTGTCAATAGCGTAGAAGAGCGGACTTATGCCGTTAGAGTTCCGCTTGTTTGGATCTGCACCACTGTCAAGGATACATTCGACATTCTTCACATTTCTCAGATGACATGCATCCAAGAGAGCCGTATCGCCTTCGTGATTTATAGCATCGACTTCGGCGCCGTTGTCGACCAGAAAGCCGATGAATCCACCGCCCTCTGCCTCATGCGAGTATGGTTCGGGCTTTGTCGACTTGTTACGGTGCTGAACACGGCTCCAGTCCTTTCTGACAGCTAAGTGTAGCACCGTATTGCCGTATTCATCTACGCGGGACAAGTCTGCTTTCTGGCGGCCCTTGCCAGAGACAAGTAGTCTCGCTATTGGTTCCAATTTGTCCACGCTTTCGCAAGAGTGTAGGACAGTTAATAGGGGCGTTTGACCGTAGTGATCAATTGTGTCTATATCCGCATTGTGATCTATCAAGCAAGTGACAACATTTCTACTGCAGTAGAGCGCAGCCACGTGTAGCGGGGTCTGGCCAACGCTATTCATATGGTCCGGAGAGACACCGTGGTCGAGTAGATGGTCCAAGCAGGGGATGCTCCTCCCAATAGTTGCACAGAACAAGAGTCTTATGAGCTTGTCTAGAGTTATTTGGGTTGAAGTCAACTCTACTGTGGCCAGAGTCAGAGGGGCGTTGTAAGAGTCGCCTAGGCGATTGATCTCTTGAATCAGCTCCTTGTCAACCAAGGCTTGAAAAATCCGGACGTGACCCCAGAGCGCTGCCAAAGCCGCTATGTTGCGGGTAAGGCCAAAGTCTGCACCATCCGGTGTCATGAGTATTCCGATATTGGCAAGAGCTGAGAAGAAGCAATCCTTATATTCTGTACCGCTAGAGATGTACCCTGAGCCGACAGTCAAATCCTTGAATACAGTTGCGATGCTCTGGGCTCTGGCTGTCACCAGAATCCCAGGGTGGTTTGTTGTCTCGAAGTCTTTGATGAGCTGCAGATAGTGAGGCAGGAAGGTCTCCTGGATGTCAAAATGATCTGCACCGCCTCTCAAGTTTTGTCCATGTCGAAAATGAGAAGGCCAGAAGCTGAGAGCATAGTCTGAAAAGGTGTGTGTCAAGATGTTTTGCCATTCACGCTCCGGCCAGGTTCTTAAGTCTGCCGCAATTACCCGGACAAACTGATCGAGTGCTTTTCTAACGAGTCCTTTTCGGCACATTTTCAGTGACAAATATGAAATACAACTTTCTGCCATTGTGCGGTGGGCATCTATCAGCCCTGTCTTGTAGGGGTTGGGAGGATCCTCTGTAATGCTAGGCGACGGCATGATACTCGGGTCTGAGTCTTTATCCGCTTGCTCAAGTAGGAAGTCTCTCGCCGTCTGGTGAATAAAGTACACTTTGCCTCCGTGCTCGGTTACGAAGAAACCGCAAGTATTCAGAATCCAATTGCGGAAACTCATATCATCAATCATGTTCAGGTCGTCTAGTGAGATGCCTCCAGCGTGACGTCTAACGTTGATAGCGATGTTGACCTCGCGTAGTGTTAGAGGCCGATAAGCCACAAGGATTATGCGTAACAGAGCGACGACGCTATCCCGATCCTTTTCACGAACCCTTTCCAGAAGTTGGGCATATGCCTCCGACACCGTCTTAGGAAGGTCGTCCACCAGTGACACCCACTTATCGTTGTTCTCTGGGAAAGCATCTATGAGCACATCAAACACGAGTTTGACCCAGAGATAGGTCTTTTGACCCGATCCATGTTTCAAGAGACGTTCTCTGATGGCGCTCTTTTGTACGCCGGCGAGCTTCTTGTCTTCAGCCAAAGCATCAAGCTTTTGGGTAACGACCAAGTCAATCTCTTTCTGTATGGCGTTGGTCTCTCGTTCTGACTCACCAGACAAGTGGACGCAGGGTATCTGCAGACGTCGAAATTTACTGAGAATGGAAGGATAGCCTCTTGTTGTAAGAAGAAATTTAACATCTATGTTCTGTCTGCTCTGCGCACGTATGTCCGCATAGAGAGATGTCAAGTTGCTGACAAGACTGGTGATGCCCTCCTCAGCAGCCTCGTCTAGGGCATCAATAACACAAATAATTGGTCCAGCTTGAGCATCTTGGGCTGCTTTATTAAATATGTTCCAAAGTAATTCATCATGCTTTTTCCCATCGGATCCGAGATGTTCAATATACATCTTATATTGATCTGCAAGCTTGCCGTTTGCTCTGAACAAGCAGTGCAGAATTGCCGAGTAGGCGTTTGACAGTCGCATTTCTTCTGCGTTGTCCTTGAAGAAGTAGTAACAAATGGTCGCGTCCGGCCTCTTACTTGGTAGGACAGCCTGGATGAGGTGGCTGGCGAGAACCGATTTGCCGCAACCCGGATATGCTGATACAAGAAGCAAGTTGTCACCTGTTTTATCAAGCCACTGGTGAAATTTGTCGTGATTGCAGAACCACTGACAGGTACCCTTCACGTGGAGATTGTTCAGTGCTAGCCGCTTGTCATAGCTCGGCGTTGTCATAAACCGCCCTGTCAGTTCACTCTGGTATCGCTGGCGCTTTTCCTTGGCCTTGCGTAGTGCTAAAGCCTGGGCTTCCTGGAAATAAGACGCTATCGTGAATGTGTCACGAGAGATGTCTTCCAAATGCTGAACCGATTTCTCGAGATTATAAACCGCGAGTTCGGAGTCAATGCCTTCAACCCGAGTCTGAATTTTCTCTCGCTCAGATTTCCAGTTAATCCCATGCAATATAACCTTTACGGCTACGACAAAAGGATTATCTTTCAAACATCGACATACGCACTTCATCTGAAACTCCAGCAGGGAAGCGTAGAGGCTAATGACCCGGGCGCGGACACGACCTCGAAAAAGCTTCCAGTCCGGGTCGTCTAGACGACTATTCCAGCGAGCGCGAAATGCGAGGCGGCAGAGATTGTTATACCGTTCTAAAGAGTCTATGACGAACCGCAGCGTATCGACCATATCCAGATCTGCCTGGAGTGGCTCCACAAGGACCTTGTGTTTGTCACAGTTGTCAGAAGAGACACAAGACGCTACAATGAAACTAGGGGAATAATTACCGGAAGAACGGCACTGATACCCGACAATATCAGTGCTGCCGGCGGGTAGGCGTCGAGACAGTCCTTGATGAAGTCCAACAGTCCCTTAACAAGATCTCCCGCTGCCACAGCCTTCTCTTTTTTACCTTCATTCTTCTCGAACTCCTCGACTGTCTTGGATGCCATATTTCTCATTTTGGCCATCCGCATCTTCGCGTCACAATTGGTAAAGGCATTAGTGCTAGATATAACTAATGCACCTATCGCGCTATCTGGACAATAGCAGAACGTTAGCTGGGTCGCATCACTATCGGCATAGTTCGTCTTACCTGAGCTTGAATTCTGAGTAAGAATGTTCTCATAGGCCTCGACCAATGCCCTGCTTGTTTCGTTCTTCCTGTGCAGGTTTTCGTACGCCTCGTTCCACATCTGTTGGGAGATATCTAGTTCTTCACTGTTTAGTCTGCTGGAATTCCGCACTGGCCGGTCGTCAGTAGGAACAAGCCCATTTGGCTCATCAGATCTGTCCCCTGCGGTGCCATTATGAGCTGTGTTTCTGGACTCTGCAGCAATAGGGGCTATGACCGGGGCTATAGAAGGAAACTGTTCATTCTTTGTTGCAGTCACTGCCTGTGTGTCATTGCTAGCTACGTTCAAATACTGTGCACCACTGGGGGCTGCAGTCGGAGCCACAGCCGGAGCCTGTTGATTATCTTGCGCTGCGGTTGGAGGTCGAGGTTGAGTCTTATCGCCATGTTGCCGAGCCCAATTCTTGACTCTCTGAAGTTTCTCTATGACAGACTCCTTTCTTGAAACATGGCTGTTGTTGCCTTTGCCACGTGTATCTTCGTTCATATTATTTATATCAGAGATCAGAGGATGCGCTCTCCTTCGTGTAGTTATTTGCCACAAACCAACGTGTAGACATCTGAGAATAACAAGGGACAAAAAGACTATGACCTACTCCCCGCGAGAATTCAGCTTCGTGCGGTGGCTTAAAGAGACGCCAGTGATTGGGCCTTTGGTTCATCACATACGGCGATGACTGCATATGCATCTTCGTCAGCTACAAAGTTTGTTTTTGTTAGTGCATTACTTGCTTGGCCATGCTATCTCTAATCATCCGTATACCCCTAACATTTTCTCTCTACTACTCGTTCATTTACTCTCTTATTTTCAAATCTTATAAGTTAATATGTTCCGTTCTTCCGCTTGCCATTAAGAGGAGGAAAATTCAGTCTACGATTTGTTGGGTCTCGGGCAGCGACCATGGGGTCTATGTTAGAGATTTACGTCCCCTGCTCAGTGGTTTTAGCAGTGCTGGCGCAACTGAAGCTCTTCTCGACAGCGGGTCAGCGCCGTGAAAGCTGCCAACCAGCCAATAAAAAGCCAGGCCGTGCACGAAAAGGGGGTCCATCACAGGGCAAAAGCGTTCAGGTACCAAAATGCACCTCTCTGGCGCTAAGCCTCATTTGGGCACCCCCCAGCTCCAGCGCTCTTAGTGGCCTTTTCTGTCTTCCTCCCTTTTGCAATCTGGCAACCTCCACGCGAAAAGCCCTTGGACGACGCTCGATCTCACGACCATCTTGCGACCACGACGTCCTTTTGCTTGTGATATATCTTTTTCTTCTTTCAGCTGCCGTACACTCGATTTCATTTCGTGTGCTCCTTTACTACTCCTTTTAAATCTCGCCAAGTCCTCGAGACACCTCACCACTGTTTTATCCGTCGCGTGTCATCGACAGCGTGTCTCCTCCCCTTTTGTCTCCAACTATTCCGTCTGCTGCAGCAACATCCATCATGACCCGCGCAACCCAGACCATCTCGGTGGCCTTGCTGGCTACATCGGTGTGTTACGTTATCATGCTGCTATTATTTGTCTTTTTGTCATCTGCTAACCCACCGTCTTATTTGTAGCTCTACCTCTCTCTCTACCTCGAACTCATTCCTCTTCCTGCCGTCATCCAGGCCGAAATTGTGCCTGTGGTAAGTTTTACAGTTTTCACTCACTTCAAACTTATGTATTCGGCTGCAACACCTGCCGCAGCTTCTCAGCAAGATACTCATGCCTGTCCTTCCTACAGATCCCCTTCTGGTTCATCGTCACCCTCGGTGCCTGGCTCCTCGGCCGCCTCGGCTGGGGCATCTTCACGTTCAGCGACTGCCCGGATGCGCACAAGGAGCTGCTGGAAGAGATCAGTGTGGCCAAGGCGGATCTGCGCCGGCTGGGTGTGACGGTAGACTAAGCGGCTGTCGAAAGCGCTTGTGCTATAGACGAGCTGGACAGGGAAAGGAGAGGCGGTGGTGGAAAAACGGTCTGAGATACGGTATACAACAAAGTACATTTTGGTAACATTTGGGAGCAATTAAAATAAAAAATAGAAAGATAAAAAGCTGCATCCGCTATGTGATATGATGTCTAGTGTTGTGTAGGCAAGGAACAAAGCAACGAGAGATGTGATGAAAGCTATCGTCGCTATAGAGCTCTGCCATCAACAGAACTCTAGCTCGTAGTTCAGCCATCCCAGTTGTATTTCAACATGAGTCCTAAAATATATAAAAAATAGAAGATAAAAAAGAAGACAACGCCTCCTCTCCTTGTTCATGTGAGCGCTATGCTAGATTTTGTAAATTCACCAAGCTTTTTGTCCAAAAGGGATATCTGCCCCAAACTCGCCAAACGCCACGTCATATCAATGCGAAGCAGAATGCCTGCCATCCAAGTCGCCAATGTCCAATCGCCGCGTCCAGACCCAGCCTAACAGTCGTGCATCTCAGATCCCTCCCTCGCCGGCCAGCAGGGCCACCACAGTCTGTACGGCGGCTACCGGGTCCTCGTTGCCCCGCACGAGCTGGTCAAACAGCTTCGGCAGCCCGGCCAGGTGCCCACGGTCATCTGCCTTGCGCCCTGCAGACATATTTGTTAGCAAACGATCTAAGATCAATGAAAAGAATCTTGTCATATATCCTCAAGAAAGACTTACACTTCCCCGGCACGCCCACGAGGACGCCGATCTGGCTCTGGGCCTCGCCGGTCCAGTCAAAGTGGATGGACCACTGCACACGGACGCCCGAAGACGTGCCGCTGCTGCTCGGCTTAGTACTAGATGCAGAGGGTCCGCTGAGGGGTAGGTCGATGTCCATGGACGTGCGGCCGGCGTGCGCCAGCAGCTCAACCTCGGAAAGTTGCAGCACCGAATGCGAACTGCTGCTGCCGCCGCTCGCTTGGGCGCCATGATCCGCGTCTCCGTTTGGCTCGCCACCATTTTCGTTTGCGTCGTCTTCGTCGTCTTCGTCATCTTCGCCGTCGCCGCCTCCCGTATTTTGCTGTTGTCGCCCCGGCCGCCGTCGTCGCCGTCGGTTCTTCCGCTTCTGGCGCGCCCGCAGGGACTGCAGGCCTGCTGGCGTGATCGCCGCCCCTGCCTTGCCGCCGAGAAGCGGCAGCTGGCGCTCCAGCGCGGCCCAGAACCGGGCGCGCCGCGTAGCCACGCGCACCCACTCGCCCATGGCCCACGCGAGGACGGTCACGTTGCGGACGAGCGCGCTGCTGCCGGTGGCGGCAGATGCCGAAAGGCCCTTGGCTGCTGCTGCTGCCAGTGCTGCCGGTGGCGGGGCCACGCGGTCGAGGAGGGGCTGCAGCTCAGCCGCGGCGGCGGCGGGCTCGATGCGCGGCACCTGCAGGTCGGTGATGCGCAGCGACTTGGAGTTGACAGTCATCTCGATGCGCGCGAGGAACAGGCCAGGCGGGCTCGTCGAGGCCGCCGTGATGAGATGCTTCTGCAGAAGCGGCGGCTGCGTGCTGCCTGCGGCTTCTGGAGCTGCTGCCGACGGGAGCACGACGATCTGCGACTGGAAGGCCAGCGGCGTGAAGGCCTGCAGGTAGGGCAGCTCTTCGGCGGCGGATAGGGCGATGGGGTGGTGCGACGCAATGGGCGCGTCGAGTGCGTCCGGCGCGTCTTTTGACGGGGGCTGGCCTAGCAGTGCCAGCGCGGCCAGGCCAGCCGCGCCGCCTGGTTGGCCGAATGGCAGCAGCGCCATCGGGTTCATGGCGGCCTGCAGCCAGTCGGCCGTCGCGTCGGGAACGTCCTCGTCGTCGGGAGGCAGCGCGCGGCGCCGGAGGAGGCTGATGATCTCGCGGGTGTTGGCTGGTGGAGCCGAGACGATACTGCTGCTACCGCCGCCGCCATTGCTAGGCAAGACGGCATCGCGGATGCGCGCGTTCTCCGTCGCTGCCACGTTCAGATCGACCTCCAGGCCCGCAATCTCAGCCAGAAGCGCATCGCGCTCCTTTTTCTTGTCCGCGTCTGGGTCGGGCGATTTGATGCCGCGCGCCACCGCTGCGTCCGTCATCGCCGAGCGGCTTCGCTTGCCGGGCCCGCGATTGGACGCGCTGTCACCGGCATCTGCCAGGCTCTTGCCGCTCGCCTTTGCCGCGGCTCGCATCTGTCGCTTCCCTGTCGCTGCTGCCACAGCCGCCACTGCTGATGCTTCCGCAGGCGGCTTCATCGGCGGCTGCTTCAGAGGCGAGCTGCTCTGACCCGCGCCGCTGCTGCCAGCGCCGCCGCGCAGGCGGTTGCTCGTCCGCCGGAGGGGCCGCTTGCTCGGCGTGCTGCTCATGTTGTGGATGCCCGGCGGCGATGTCGTCAGCTCTGGGTCGGGGTGCTCGGGCGTGGGTGGCAGCTCGGGCTCGGTCTGCTGCTCCTCCTCCTCCTGGCGGCGCACGCGGAAGAGGTCCAGCAGCCCGCCGACACCAGCACCGGCGCCAGACCGCCGCTGCCGGTCGCGCGCCACCAGCGGCTCCAGCACGTCCTCGCTGCGCTGCGGGTCCGGTGGCGGCAGCGGCCGCGGTACTGGTCGCAGCGGTGAGCGCCGCGGCGGTTCTCCCAGCATGCTGCCCAGTCCACCTCCGCCGCTCGCTAGCTTCCGCAGAGGTGACTGCACGGCCGGCTCTGCGAACAGGCCGCCTAGACGCCGCGTAGGCGATTGCGACCTAGATGGCGACTGCGTCCGCCGCGACGGTGACCGCGTTGGCGACCGCATGGGCGGCCGCTGCAGCGGACGGACGCTCTCTGCGGCGGCGGCGGTGCTGTCGTCTTTCTCCGCTGTACTCTGCCCCAATTGCGCGTCTAGTATGATCTCCATAGTCATCCCTTGTGATGTGCCTGATAGCTGTGGTGGTGGTTGTGGTGGTGGTGTCCGGCTCGACTGGGCATCGTCGCGACCATTGCCGGCGGGGCCACGGGACTGAGATCGCCGCCGTTCGAGGATGTCAGGGTTGTGTCGCGCTAAGCTGGCGCGGGTTGGTGACGCGAATGACGGCCGTGGGATCTTGGACGGTGGTAATGGATCGGGCGGGGTGGTGGTGGTGGTGTTGGTTGTGAGACTGTCATTTGCAACTGCAGTGCCGCCATTGTCGGCGCTACCTGCGCGGCCTGCCAGCCTGGGAGACGTCCTCCGCCGTTTTGCCGGCGGGGAGTCCATTGCAAAATGCTGGTCAGCGTATGGTGTAGACGTCTATTGACTCTGTCTTCTTGCAGGTCATCGGCCCAAATTCAAACTTTCGTGATGTTGCAGAAGGGCTGCCGTCCAAAAGCGGCAACAATTCACGACTCCACTCGCAGCTTCCCAAAGCGATCAAAAAGCAACAAGTAATAACGCGTCGCGTACTGGCCGTGCGGTCACGTGGAACATTTTCAGATTGTGGCGCTGTGGCTGTGCCGATTGATGCGATGACGTAGTGCCGAGGCCGGCGGTTCTGAGGTCTGCAGACCAAAAGGGAAAGAAAGAAGAAAACTTTAGATTTTTTATTTATTTTTTTATTAAAAAAATCGAATACAGTCATAAGTGATAATGTGCGATGTACGTGCACACAGCTTATGTACCGTCAACTGACTGTAGAGCTCGCTGCTCTTCCCGTAGACGTCTTCTCACTTCCAGCTGTACATTGCCCAGCCTGTTCTCCCCCGTGCTGCCTCTGTTAGTAGCTGGTAGCCGTCGTCGTAGAATGATTTCATTTTGTCGTGCTTGAGCTCTTGTCCTCATGCGTTTTGCATAGACTGAGAGATTGGAGGAAACAAAACTTGTGAACTTCTCTCTCATGAATTAGCGATTTTTATTTTCATGTGAAGAGCAATGAAGGAAAACTACGTCTTCCCATCTCTCGCATTCTAAGAGCTTCCAATAGACATAAAAATTTGAGTGTAGGCAATCCAATCCGCACCTGCTACCCGGCTGAAGATGGTGCTATTTGCCACTTAGTTTCAGGCCTTACAGCAGTATTACGGCAGTGTTACAGCAGTATTACAGCGGAGTTTAGCGCCTTTGGTTAGCCAACCAGCCAATCAGCCTGCGTCGCTGGCCAAAAATGACTACGGAGAGCATTAAAATAAAATCGAGAATAAAATTACAAATTACCAAGGCATATCCGAAAATGGCGCCGAATTTTTGCCTCATTGCCGGAGCACACATGACAGACTTCCGCATTTCCCACAACCGACATTGTCTCAGCTAGAAAAAGAAAAACAATTCTTCACCTAATGCATTCTAGATAGATTTAGAGCAGACGCTGCATTGTCACGGCACACATCCAACAAACAGCGCACATTGTCGCCATGAGGCGACTTGTACCGAGGCCGCGAGCGGCCGTGCGGCAATTCACAAGAACCAAGGCAGACTGTTGGCGGCCGCCAGCAACCTCCACCTCCGCGCCCTCCTCCCCATTATCTTCTTCCGCCGCCGTCCTCTCCGCACCGCGGCCACCTAGCGCCGGCAAGATCGAGCAGGTGCATCCGCGAAGTGCCTACTACGACGTCCTCCTCACGTCCCCCCCACCATATGGCAGCACCAAGAGCGAAGACCCACCCGTCACGGCGCACGCTGCGTCCGCCACCCCCGCCGCCTCTGCCAAACCCAACAGCGAACCCTATGCCAACCCTAACCCTACATCAAAGCCTAACCCGACCACCCAGGCCGGCGCCGCGACCGCGGCCGAACCCATACAAGCGGCCCCGCCGTCGGCCTCCCCCGCCCCCGCAGAGGAGCCTGCCCCGGCAGCCGCGGCGAACCCGACGGCACAGGCGCGGGCGCGCATCGTGTTCGGGTCGCGGCTGGCGGGTCCCGCGGAGCGTGCGGAGCGGCTGGCAGAGCTGCGGCAGCGCAGCCGGCGGATCGCTGGCGTGCTGGTGCCGCCCAAGCCCGAGGAGCCCGACAACTGCTGCATGAGCGGGTGCGTCAACTGCGTGTGGGACCGCTTCCGCGACGACATGGAGGCCTGGGCCCTGGCCAGCGCCGAGGCCAGCCGCCGCCTGCGCGCCCAGGAGGGCGGCGTCGCCGCCGGCGTCGGCGCCGAGCCGCAATCCGCAGCGCCGCCACCCCCCAGCAGCAGCATCAGCATGGACGACGACGGCGGCGGGTCGGACGCCAACTGGACCTTGGACGACGCCGCCCTCGCCAGGGCCAAGGCTGGCGCCAGCGACGGCGGCTGGGACGAAGAGCTATACAAAAGCGTGCCCGTGGGCATCCGCGAGTTTATGCGGCAAGAAAAGCGGCTCAAGCTGAAGCACTTGCAAGAGGGCACGGTCGGGGGTTGAGATGGCAGAGAGGCATGCATGAAGGGCGCATGGCTGAGTGGGTTGGATATACCCTGATGAGACTAGAGGTTCACCTTTTTTTTGTTACATTTTTGGCACGCTTTGCATAGAAGAAGCGACGCCACCAACAGACAGCATTGTTTTTTTCTGTCATGGCATTTCCTGTGCCGAGCATCATGAGACACTAGATTGTCTTAAAAATAGGCATATGTACAATTGTGTATCCCTTTCTACTCTAGTGCGGAGTGGTATTCGTATTTCAGTACGAGAATATGTCTCCTAAAAAAACCTTCAGCTAAAGAGCCGAGGGAGGACAGCAAAGAAAAACAAGAAAATAAATCAAAAACTATGTGGCGCCTATTGCGCATGTCCCGTCCTTGCACCGTCCTGACCCTCTGTCCTCCCTCCAAAAATATCTGCCCTTCCCTTTTATCGCTCCGGTACCAGAAATATGCGCCGATCTCATCTCTAAGCCGCGGCCGACGTGGCATTTGCCTTCAGCGCGCACTCGTCGTGCTCGTCGATGTCTGTGGCCTCCCACGGGTAGCAGATCCACACGTCGCTCACCGTCCGTGCCGCCATGTAGCGGCCCTCGTCCATCATATCCTGCGGCAGCGTGCCCTTCTTTGGCTTGTTCTTGTTCTGTGCGGCATTAGCAAGAGGGAACAAAGAAAGAAAGAGAAAAAAAAATTTAGAATCGTGGGGATAAAGGTAGACGAGTGGACTGCTGGGGCACGTACGTGGAGGACGAAGATGCTGAACTGGGTCTTCTGGGCGTCCGGGCCGAGCTTCTGGCGCGCCAGCTCGACGTCCTTCTCGAGCTCCTTGACGGCATACTCGAGCGTAGTGCGCGTGTCGTCGACCTCATCGACGATCAGCACGTTCTTGCCGACCAGGTTGCTCATCTCGCCCAGGCTGGTCAGGTCCAGCCACTGCGTGCGCGTCACCTTGGTGCCGGGCTCCTCCTCCACCGCGTCTGTGGACAGGCTCTCGTACAGCGACAAGCCGATCGCCTGGATCGGAATATTGGGCGAGCCGGGCTTCTTGAGGAACGACCGCAGGATGCGCGCCGGCACGTAGCCGCCGCCGCCGATGGCGATCATCAGCTGCGGCTGGAACTTCTCCAGGATGGCCGGCGCGGCCTCCTGGCAGAGCTTATGGATCTATGCCGGCATATTTGTCAACATCACATCAGACGAGGGGGGCAGCAGGCAAACCAAAAAAAA
>NTMA01000123.1:0-106733 GCA_002917075.1 Hawksworthiomyces lignivorus | reverse complement strand
CCCCCCCCTCGACTCCCATTCCCTTCTCCCAAGACTTCTTGTACCTCTCTTCCATGTCTGGTATTTTGTCAAACCCATATACTAAACCATCCTCTCCTCTATCCAGCTCTCCTCCAGCTCCGGCGCATGCTGAACACACCATACCTCCTTTCACAATGTCCACATCAGCAACCACGGTGAAAGACGCCGTGAAGGGGAGCTTGCTTGGCAAGGAAGAACCTACACAGCTGTCGCAGCAGACAAGAGCGCGCTTCCTGAAAAATGCCGTCAAGGATCCCGAGACCGGCGAGCTCACCATGGGCCTCGAAGAGTTCATTGAGGCCATTGCGCCTCCGAGCGAAGACTATGTAAGTTTTGCGGAGAGGCATCTGGCAGAGAGCCCATATCTTGTTGCCGCCGCCTGCTAACTGGACCCAAGCACAAAATCAAGCGCGAGCAGTACACCATTCTCTTCCCCGTCGCCGACCGCCGAGGCAAGGGCCGCATCAACCTGTCCGACTGGGCCTACTTTGAGAACATCCTGATGAAGCCCGATGCCGAGTACGAGATTGCCTTCCGCCTGTTCGACGTCGAGCGCCACGGCACCGTCCGCTACGACGACTTCCGCCGCCTCTACGAGCTCAACAAGGGCCCCTCCAACATCCCCTTCAACTGGGACTGCGAGTGGGCGAAGCTCTACATTGGCGACAAGCGCAAGCGCCACGACATGGACTACGAGCAGTTCTCGCAGATGCTGCGCGGCCTCCAGGGCGAGCGCATACGGCAGGCCTTCCAGATCCTGGACAGCGACGGTGACGGCTACATTGGCCCCGACGAGTTCGAGCGCATCATTCTCGAGACCGCCAAGCACAAGCTGTCCGACCACCTCCTCGAGCACCTGCACACCCTCTGCAACATCTCCAAGAGCACCCGCGTGTCCTATGCCAACGTGCGCGCCTTTCAGAATATGATCACCGAGATGGACCTCGTCGAGCTCATCGTGAACCGCGCCTGCGCCAAGAGCAGCGACGGCAAGATCACCCGCACCGACTTCCTCAACCAGGCGTCGCGCATCACGCGCTTTTCGCTCTTCACCCCGATGGAGGCCGACATCCTGTTCCACTTTGCCAGCATCGACGAGCCCTCGGGCCGTCTCGGCATGTCCGACTTTGCAAAGGTGCTGGACGCGTCCTGGCGCAGCCAGGAGACCGTCGAGAACGTGGCCGCCCAGCTGCAGCAGACCGCCGTCAAGACCAAGACCCGCGTGCAGGCCTTCTTCTCGGACGCCCTCGTATCCGCCTACAACTTCGGCCTGGGCAGCATTGCCGGCGCCTTCGGCGCCTTCATGGTGTACCCCATCGATCTGGTCAAGACGCGCATGCAGAACCAGCGCGACGCCCGGCCCGGCGAGCGCCTGTACAAGAACTCCATCGACTGCTTCCAGAAGGTGATCCGAAACGAGGGCTTCCTGGGCCTCTACTCCGGCGTGCTGCCGCAGCTCGTCGGTGTCGCGCCCGAGAAGGCCATCAAGCTGACCGTCAACGACCTGGTGCGCGGCTGGTTCACCAAGAAGGACGGCTCCATCTGGGTGGGCCACGAAATCCTGGCTGGTGGCAGCGCAGGTGCCTGCCAAGTGGTCTTTACCAACCCCTTGGAGATCGTCAAGATCCGCCTGCAGGTGCAGGGCGAGATTGCTAAGAGCGTCGAGGGCGCACAGAAACGGTCAGCCATGTGGATCGTGCGCAACCTGGGTCTCGTCGGCCTGTACAAGGGCGCATCGGCCTGCCTGCTGCGCGACGTGCCGTTTTCGGCCATCTACTTCCCGACGTACAGCCACCTGAAGAGGGACTTCTTTGGCGAGTCCAAGACGAAGAAGCTCGGCGTGCTGCAGCTGCTGACGGCCGGCGCCATTGCCGGCATGCCGGCCGCGTACCTGACGACGCCGTGCGACGTCATCAAGACCCGTCTGCAGGTGGAGGCGCGCAAGGGCGACACCCAGTACACCGGCCTGCGGCACGCGGCGGCCACCATCTTCAAGGAGGAGGGCTTCAAGGCCTTCTTCAAGGGCGGCCCCGCCCGTATTCTGCGGTCTTCGCCGCAGTTCGGCTTCACGCTGGCCGCGTACGAGGTCCTGCAGAGCGTGCTGCCGTACCCGGGCAAGAGCAAGAGCGAGGCCGTTCACACCGGCGTCGGCGACGTCGTGTCTTCGTTCAAGGACAAGGTGTCTTCGGACGTCATGACGCCCTTCACGCGCAGCCGCAACGCCCTCAAGATCATTCTGGATCTGGACCAGGACTTTGGCAAGATGCGCCTACCCGACCAGAAGGGCTGGCAGTCGCTGCCGTCCGCCATGGGCGGCGGCGGCCGGCCTTAGATGGGAGGGTGCTTTCGACCTGCATTCTTGGGGGAAGAGGGGGGATTTTGTCTGGTATCTTTCGTCCTCCCAAGTTCTCCGCACCCAACGACAACAACCGAATTTCCCGAGCACGAGCCGACATCTCCTCGTCTCTTTTCTTTAATACTCATTTTCTCATTTTTTTTCTCCGTTGTTTGCATGCATGAGAAAGACGGTCATTTGGAGGGAGGGGAGGGAAGAGCATTGCCGTTTCTGGTTTTTAGTTTCTTGTCTGTGTTTTATTTGTCTTTTTTTTTGTTTGTCTATATGCTTTTTCTTGTCCTTTCGTTCTTTTTGCTTTGGCAATGGGCGTTTTGGGTTATGAAGCGAACAAAAAGTCATTTCCCTTTTCTCTTTACCCTTTTCCACTCTTCCTCTCCTTATATCTCCGCGGTTATTACGACCTCCTTATTTTCCCTCTGTCGCCACCCTCACGCCATTTCCGGCCTCATCCATCTTCTTTTGTGGTTGTATAAAACGAAGAACGAGCCAAAGCAGATGCGCATAGCTTGCTTTGTCTTATAGATCTCTCCCGTTAGATTAGATCTCTTAGAGGTAGAGCTCTCTTTTCGACACATTTGTTCTCGATTTAGCGTCGCGACGCTCTTTTACTTCGCCAGTATGAGCTGTCTGCTGCTACTTATATAGATAGATTCTCATTTTCTTACCTTTTTTGTTTATAAATTCAAAGTCTAATAACGAAAATCGAACCAAATGAGCATACGATGACTCGGTGAAGACATGGAAGCCAAACGCTTTCTCTGCTCCAGGCTGCGAAAAGCAGACGTTCATGCAGAGACGAAAACGCAATCGCACGCCTTCTGGCGGGAAGCGCGCGGCATTGGTCACTTGAGTCTAACAGCTCCCTGCCAGGCGGGGCTGCATCGCGCGCTGCACCAAAAATAATACGTGAGCATACTAGGTAGCGTGCCTCTAATTACGTCGTATTTATTAATCCACTGCTTGCGCTCTCAGCTTTTTCTCTCTCTCTCGACCCGCAAACCCCCCCCAATCCTGCGCTGACAGCTGTCGCTCCTCCGTATTCCGCCCACGATGGACTTCCTCGCCGCCCTCTCCGCCCTGTTCGGCTGGGTCTACACCATCTGCTGGTCGCTCTCCTTCTACCCGCAGGTGCTGCTCAATGCGCGCCGCCGGTCGACCGCCGGCACCACCGTCGACTTTCCGTTTATCAATTCCGTTGGTATGTCCCGCCGGTGAAGAAAACTGCTAGCTAGCATAGGCTAGCATTTAAAGAGAGATAGTCCCGCAATTGTGCCTTGTCTCTCTTCTAGAGCCTAGCTGTTTCCATTTTGCTGTGCATGCGCATCCCTTGTCCACTTTACGCTCGTACTAATTGCATCCCGCGCGCTGTGCGCTTGTCTCCCCTTGCCAGGGTTCTTCACGTATCTCATCTCCAACGTCGCCCTCCGCTACTCCACGGTCGTCCGCGACGAGTACGCCCGCCGCCACCACGGCCTGACGCCGACCGTCGCCTTCAACGACGTCGTGTGGGCCGCGCACTCGCTCCTCCTGTCCGTCATCACCACGTCGCAGTACCTGCTGCCAGGCCTGTGGGGGTGGACGCGGGACGGCCCCGGCGCCACCGCCGGCAGCGCGGCCTACAACCGGCCGTCGCGGGCGATCACGAGCCTGGCGGTGGCGTCGGCGGGCGCCGTGGTGGTGTCGGTGCTGCTGGCGGGGACGGGCGCGGGGGGGTGGGAGTGGCTGGACGTGGTGTACGCGCTGGGCTACATCAAGCTGGCGATCACGCTGGTCAAGTACTCGCCGCAGGTGCTGGCCAACTACCGCAACCGCAGCACGGCCGGCTGGAGCATCTGGCAGATTTTGTTGGATGTCGCCGGCGGCGTCCTCAGCATCGCCCAGCTCGCCGTCGACAGCTACCGCCAGCGCGACTGGTCCGGCCTCACCGGCAACCCCGTCAAGCTGCTGCTCGGCAACGTCTCCATGGCCTACGACGCCGTCTTCATCGTCCAGCACTACGTGCTGTACCGCCACGCCGGCGGCGACGACGGCAGCGCCGCGAAGCTCTACGAAGAAGAGGAGGGAGGGGGCGGCCCAGAGGGCAGGCCGGGCAGGTCGCCGGGTGCGAGCAGCAGCGGCGGCGAGCGGGAGGCCCTGCTGAACAGCAGAGAGCGGCGGCTCGACTAGGACGCTCTGCAGCGCTGCAGTCTGGAAGAAGAAGAATCTCTGGTCACAGGACCAGAAGTTGGGCCAGGGCAGAGGGCGCAGGGGAGGAAGGGGGAGGACGAGGGGCGCGCATGAAGAGGCGACGCATGAGCATCGGCCGGATGCGCAGGGCAATGGGGGAAAAGGGAGCGAGACGATATATCGTCTATAATACAGACGGCCTATTACTGGGTCGGATGAGAAGAGAAAGAAAAAAAAAAAAAAGTACTGAAAAGAAATTGTGCTCTACAGACGGCGAGCCATCAGAAATGGCGGCCGTACTGGGGTCAGACGAGCAAGGGGAAGGGCGTTCTGGAGCACATCGTCGCGTTACCTGTACGGCGTTCTCTGCATCCTCGCTGCGTTTTCTGTTTTTGGGTCTGGCACTCGTCATCTGTTCAAAATTCTACGTTTGTCTCTTAATTCTGCGGCCCTGCGCCTCTTCTCCCCTGTTCCATGCGGTGTCGAGCTCCCATCCAAGCCGTTCCTCAGTGTCGGGAGACTCTCTGTCGATGCATGATGTGTGCATAAACTGAGGTGCCACCCACGCCCAATGATCGACACCCCCCCCCCCCCGTTTTCTGTTTAACTTTCTTCTTTATTAGTATCCTTTGGTTTTTTTGGGGGTTTTTTTTGTCTCTTTATTTTATTTTGTTTTTAATTTATTTTATCTCTCTACATTGTATTTTATTGTATTGTATTATTAATTTCCCTTTTTAACCCTATTTATTGCCATTCCCCTACCTCTAAATCCTATCTCTGGTTTCGATGTTCTGCACACATGTGAGATATACATACAGCCAGTTTTCAGGTTCTCCCGTTAACCATACAATGGCGGTTTTTGTTTCTGGGTCTTTGAGGTCCTCCTTTTTTTTCTCATATGCTTACTTCGTGTTTGTTTTATAGCCCATTGCCCATAACGTCGACCGCTCTTCATCCAAACACGGTACCTGGTTTCTTGTTCTTGGGCAAAGTGTTTCTTATTCCTTCTTGTAACCCTGGAACCTCGATTATCCGTTCAACATCTTAATAGAAAAAAACGGCTAGAACAGAACAAGAGAAATAGTAATTGGCCGACGTCGATGCATCCATCCTAGCCCTCTCTCGCTATCCCACTCGCACGGCGACGCCCCTGGATTTTGCTCTCACAGTTTTATACTGGATCTCCAAGCAGATAATAAAACAAATTGCCTCTTTGTCGTATGCCATTGCCTTGTAGGTTTTTGTCATTAATCTCCGGCTGCTTCATCTCTGCCTCCTTATTTGCGTCGTCTGCTTCGCCGGGGCGATATCAGAGGTGGGTAAAACGGCTCACCCCTCCTCGTCCACAAGGCTGTGCTAATAATATTTGAGACACAGCAGCACTCACCGAACTTATACGCTGCACACATGTCTGCTCCCCGTGTATATATTGTATACACCTCGTTCCACTTCCCGTGCTCAATGATCAAGGGCCCACCTCAGAAACAACAATCTGTGATCCGCGCAGCAGGAGCTGGTGCACTTCGTTCCGGCCTTTCATGTCAGAGACCATGACAGGAAGACACAGAAATGTGAGATGCGAAGAATCGGACATGCATTTCGTTACTGTTACATGCCAAGACTTCTACGCAAGCAGGTAAGTTATCTTGCAGACAGCGAGAGGGTCTCCATGCGGATCGACTAGGCTGTCTGTGTGTGTGTGTGTGTGTGTGTGTGTATGTGTGTGTGTGTGTGAGTGCATGTGTGAATGTATGTGTGAGTGTATACGTCCTGTACAACATCACTGAGCGGATTGCATATGTTCATGCCTCCGTGCCACTGCCACTGCTACCCTTCCTCGTTGCTCTTGTTCCCGGATCGTTCATCCTTTGTTGGCAGCAAAGCTGTGATTCTTCCAGCCGGCGTCTATTAGTTGCAAAAGCTGATAATGGACTAGGCTGCCCTGTACTTTGAACTATTGCTTCTTTTTTTGTCCTTGACAAAAATGACCACACGTCCCCACCCTCCTAATCTTCGCTCCCTGCCTCTTCATTTATTATTTTGTTTTTTGAATTCTTACTTCTTTTTTTCTTTCCTTCTTTTTTGCTTTTTGTCGACCTTGCTCCGTTTTCGGTATCTGCCCTACTCCCAAAAAAGAAAATAAAACAAATAGAACTGCAGTACAAGTAAAATCAAACAATGAAAATCAAAAAAACCAAAACCAGCCACGGGCTGACTGATTTGCTCTTCCCGTCCCTCCCTTACTTCCGTCTCTTATTGTTCGTTGCCCGTTATTCCTATCTCTCTATTCTCTCTCTCTCCCTCCTCTCCCCCCTTCTCTCTCCTCGCTGCGCTGTCCTCCCCTCTTCATCCTCCAATACTTCATCCACGGTTGTGCAGACTTCCGTCCTCCCCTACCTCGTCCCACCCCTCCCCTCTCTTTCTTTTTTCCCCAAAAACCCGGGATTGGGAAGGGGTGGGAAGCTGGGTCGGGGGATTAGAGACCACGGTGTAATACCGGGCAAGGGGGGGTAAACATATATGTCCTTACATCGAATCGGGCATGCTGCGTGCTGACCTGGCTACATGCAGCACATAACGCCGTACCGACGTGATTGTTGGCAAAACTGGGGTTGCGTGACGGCTCTTCCCATATAATGGCTCCTTGTTAAGATGTCGGTTTTTTTGGTCTGTTCCTTTGTATCTTTCGTTTGTTGCTCCTCCTCCTCGTGTCTGGCTGCCAGGCTATTTCTTTGACGCCATGTGCTTTATTCCACATTGATCGTCCATCATGTTTTCCCGGATACTGTTCATATATATGCCTTGTTCTGTTGTTCTATTTTGTATATTTTTCCCCTTCCTTTTTTTTGATTTACTTTCGGTATTATCTTTTCCCTTTTCTCCTATCAGATCCTCCAGTCCCCTTTCTCTCTCCTCTCATCGTATCTTACCTTCGCTTAACGTAGACCTTGTTGACGATCTTGTAATGGTGTGTAGAGCAAGGCTCATTTTCTCCCTGTGTGCATACGTGTGCGTTGCTGTAGTGCCATGTCCGTGTTGTGTATGTTGTCATTTTCGTATAATAATGGCCGACCTCACTTTCTTTTTTCATACGAGGCTCCGAAAAAAAAAAGGTGATTCATTATTCTGGGACCACTCTGTTAACTGGGCTTGCTCATCGTTTCTCTGTCTTTCTCTCTCTCTCCTCTCTCCTCTCTCTCTCTCTTTTGTTTTATTTTTCAAATTTTTGTTTTATTTTTTATTTTATTTTTCTTTCTTTCTCCTCCTCTGGCCGTCTCCTTCTCTCTCCCCCCTTCCCCTCTTTCCTCTCTCCTCTCCTCTCTCCTCTGTCTTGTCTTCTCTCTCTTCTATCTTGGGGTTTGCTGCTCGTCTTATTTCCTTATCTTCGCCTGACAGCCCTCCAACGTCTTTGATCCTTCATTCTTTTTTCCCCTCCTCCAGCTTTCGCTGATCCGCCACACAAAAACGTTTGGTTCACAATTATTCCCAGCGAGCAACATAATAGAGCACGTCATCTCTTGTCCTGAACCACAGTAGAAGAAGACATGGCCGACGAAGATGACGACCGAACCATGCTGGCCCTCGTGCACGACCCGAAAACCAAAACGCTCAGTCTTGAAACTCTTCCGGTGCCAATACCAGGGGACACCGACGAGCACCTGGTGCAGGTGCACGCGGTGGCGATCACCAACGGCGAGCTGAGCTGGGCGGAGCCAGCCACGGCTCACCCCCCGATCCCCGGCTACGAGGTGTCGGGGACGGTGGTGCTGGCGCCGCGGGACTCGCCGTTCCAGCCGGGCACGGAGATCTACGCGCGCACGGGGTTCGACCGGCCGGGCAACGCCCGCGAGTATACGATAGTGCGGACGGAGGAGATGGTGCAGAAGCCGGAGAACCTGTCGTGGGAGGAGGCGGCGACGGTGCCGCTGTCGGCGCTGACTGCGTGGCAGGCGCTATTTGTGCACGGCGGGCTGACGCTGCCGGACGGCCCCATTGCGGCGGCGTCGCCGCCGTCGCCGCCGCCGCCGCTGTCGACGTCGTCGTCGCAGTCGTCGCACCACCACCCGGCGCTGCAGCAGCTACAACAACAACAACAGCAGATACAACAACAACAACAACAACAACAACCGACGTCGCGGCCGACGACGTCGTCGTCGATGAGCCACCACCGCCCGCGCAGCCTGGTCGTGGGCGGCGACCTCGACGCCAACGCCAGCAAGCGGGTGCTGGTGACGGCGGCCGCCGGCGGCGTGGGGCTGTGGGCGGTGCAGCTGGCGCGGCTGGCGGGCGTGGGCCACGTCACGGGCACGTGCGGCCCCGCCAACGTCGACTTTGTGCGCAGCCTGGGCGCGCACCGCGTGGTGGACTACACGGCGGTGCGGAGCGTCGGGAGCGGGTTCGGCGGAGGGGGCAGCAGCGCTGCGGGCGCGGCGGCGGCGGCAGCGGCGGCGGCAGCAGCAGCGGTGAGCAGCGGCCCCGGCAGCGGGCGCAGCTCGCCCGTGCCGCAAGGGCCCGGCGGGCTGGCGCGGTCTAGCTCGCAGTCGTCGACCGCCGCGCGCTACGGCTACGGCGGCAGCAGCAGCGACAAGTATGACCTGGTCGTCGACTGCGTGGGCGGCGAGGCGGCGCTGCGGCGCGCTTGGACCAGCGCGCGCCACGGCGGCACCGTGGTGGGCGTGGCCGAGCCGGCCGACCGCTACCGGCCGGACGCCGGCGTGGGCATGGACGTCAAGAGCGTCTTCTTTGTCGTGCGCGCCGACCCCGTCCAGCTGCAGGCCATCACCGACCTCGTCGAGCTCGGCGCCGTCAAGGCCGCCTTCGACTCGGCCTTCCAGCTCGACCAGCACGAGGCCGCCTTCGCAAAGGCCCGCAGCGGGCACGTCCGCGGCAAGGTGGTCCTGCGGCTGGCGTGAAAGAGAGTTGAAGGTTAAAAAAAAATTAATAAAAGCAGAAGAATTGTGTAGGGATAATCAGGGACCGTCTGCCCCAAATCTCCTTCGTTCCGTCTCCGACTTTCCCCCATCCAGTCTTGTCATCCCCTTCGCTCAACTACGTTTTGATCTTGTTTATGTCTTCTTGATACTATTATATCCTCTTCTATTTCTTTATTACTTCCCCCTTCCTTATTTTGCATTCATTCCCCATCCCTCGTTTTCTTCCCCACACTTCTCTTGCTTTCCGCTCGCTCTTTGTATCTTACATCACATACTGCATTGGGGACAGGGGCATTATACTTGCATATGAACAGATGAGACCCAAAAGACAAATCAAACTAAAAAGAAACAAAAAAAAAAAATAGAAGATTACACAACAATTGCAGCTATTTAGCTCTTTGATCTGACGTATAGTGCAGAGGAGATGGAAGGATGCCACCCATTACCACCAAGTTCATGCCTTTGCACACCTGCGCCAGAAACTGCAATACAACGCGGCAGACGGGATGTGCCACATTCCTTACTTTAGGACGGCAGATTCCCGCAGTTGGCGAACCGGGATTTGTAGAAAACGGGCGGCTCTCGCAAGACACAAAACTAGATCGTTTCGTTGAGGCACCTTGGCATCGCCAAGCTCTTCTGCGAGATCCTCTCTCTTTGCAAGCACTCTTAGCTATGCTGGCTTTCTACAAATTTCTCCACGGCTTGTTCGCTCACCTTCTCTTTACCTTGACTCGCTCGAGCGGTAGCCTCTGTGGCGATAAAAAGCCCTCCACTGGCTGACGGTACAAGTAGTCGTATGTGCATATCTGTCTACGGAGTGGCGAGCTTCACTGTTTCGTTGTTTGCCTCTGTTTTGGCCATGGACGCTAAATCGCGGTGTTAGTGCTGCGTCATGCTGTATTTCTCTGTAGGGCAAACGGCGACACGCGCTGGCGCAGGCTTAGGCTTGCGAGCAGATTAGTCATTGTCTGTGCCTGAGCAAGTACTAATAGGTATGTAGTTAGCGTCAGACCCACTCTCAGCGTGGCAGCCAACGAGCAGCGCGGGGTACTTACAGCGAGAGTCCCCGGTCCATGCGAGTATGCGAGTACGCGAGTGCGCGAAAGATGCCTCAGGCAGAGACTCCTGTGTCAGCGCATATTACGAAGTGCAAGTAAGCATATTATGTCGTATGGTCGTATGCTTCTTTCCCACCGTAACACGTCTTAACACGTCTAAAGTCATTAGACGGATGTAAGCTAATGGCCGCCCGTAAATTGCGCCTTCCCTCGCTTTCCTTTTAGCACCTTAGCACCCCCCCTCAAAAACGGGGAAAGAGCGAAAGAGCGCTGCGAAGAGGGTTCGCGCCTACCGTTTTGTGCAGCGACGCGACATTTTAGCAGTATTTTATTATTTAATTATTTTATGATTTTATTTTCACATTTTATTTTAATATTTTTTATTTACCGTGAGCAAGTGCCCCCCCTTCCCCTTTGGCGTATCTCCATCACCACCACCTGTCTTCAATTCGAACTCTTAGACGCCTCTTCCGGAAAAAAATAAAAATAATAATACAGAGAGAGACGATCAAAAACCCCCAAAACACGCGCCGCTGTCTCCACATCCGCTGTTCATTCTGCGCGCGTTTTGCGCGCGACGATAGCGAACTCTATTTTTCTTCTTTTTGTTTTCTCTGTCCGCGTGTTCTTGGTTTTTGGCGAATCAATCGAGTCCGCCCCTCTCTATCATGAGCGATCCCACAGACGACTCCGCCACGGGCGGCCAAGGCGAGACCGCGACGGCCGCCTCGCAACGCCGATCCGGACGCGTCGTGCGGCCCCCCAGCAAATACCTGTCCGAGGCGACCCAGGCCGTCAAGCGCAAACGGCCCACAGGCGACCGCGGCGGCGAAGGCGACGGCGAGGACGTCGAGGGCGACGGTGCCCTCGACAGCGACGCTGACGACGATAACGACGAAGACGCGGAAGACGACGACGACGATGACGACGATGATGACGACGACGCCGGAAAGGCGCCCAGCAGCCGCCGACGCGCTCGCGCCAAGCGGCGGACCGCCGGCGCGCCATCGGCGTCCGCCGCCAAGCGCGCCGCCAAAAAGCCCAAGCTCAACGGTTCCGCGAACCACGCCGCCAGCCTGCCCAGCCGGCCAAAGAAATCTGTCCGCGTCACCGTCGAGACAGACGGCGACCACGGCAGTCCGCTGTATGGTACGTATCTTTTTTTTTTTACTCTTGCTTTCTCTTTATTCTTTTGCGTGGGAGAGGGGGGGTTTCCGCTGGCGTGACTCGGAAGAGGGAAGAGGGAAGAGGGGGAGGGGAGGCCGAGAGCAGGTTTCCTATCTCCCCCCCTCATATCTTAAATTTACTGGGAGGCTGTTAAGGCTTGTTGGGTCTTGTCTTTTCTGATCTAACACGGCGTAATAGCCGATATTTTCTCTTCTGGCGATGACAGCGACGATGTTGCCGCCCGGTGGTATGAACGATACCAGAACAACAACCAGGAGGCCGTGGCAGACCTGGTCAACTGCATCCTGTCTGCTGCCGGTTGCGATCACCACGTGACAGAAGACGACATCAACGACCCCGACAATTGCTCAAATCGGCTTACAGAACTGCAGAGCATCTATGAAGACGTGAGTGGCGCTTTTTTTTTTTCTTTTTCTTTTCTTTTTTTTCTTTCTCTGCATCTCATTTAAGAGCATTACGGCGCGTTTTGCTGACTTCTGTCCTGCTGTAGCAAAAAATTACCGAGTATCCTCTGATCGCCAAGGCGCGGTCGACCAAGTCCTTCCGCGAGCTGCTTGTGCAGTTCTTCCACGCGTTCATCAACGTCCTGCACGAGACCGAGATGCTCTACAGCCAGCCTGAGATCATGGAAAACGTCGTGCGCTGGGTAGCGTCCATGTCCTCCTCGACTCTGCGTCCCTTCCGCCACACCGCCACGACCGTGGCGCTCGCGATGCTGGCAGCTCTGGTCGACGTCGCTAAGAAGCTCGACGAGCGCATCAACAAGATGACGCAGCAGGTCGAGAGCCAGAAGAGCCGCAACGGGCGCGCCAAGGGAAAAGACTCGCGCCTCACCGCATTCGAGAGCAACCTGCGCGAAGCCGGCGGCAACCGCGAGCGCGCCGCCGAGCTGATGAAGGAATTCTTCGACACCGTCTTTGTGCACCGCTACCGCGACGTCGACCCGCGCATCCGCACCGAGTGCGTCGAGGCCCTCGGCTCCTGGGTCTGGACCCTCCCCGCCGTCTACATGCAGCCCGAGTACCTGCGGTACCTCGGCTGGATGCTCTCGGACAGCAACCCCACGACCCGCCAAGAGGTCCTCAAGCAGCTTGCCCGCGTCTTCCGGCGCGACGCCAGCAAGATGGGCCACTTTATCGACCGGTTCCGGTCTCGCCTCATCGAGATGGCCACAAAAGATGCCGACATCGGTGTTCGCGTAACGGCCATCGCCGTCGTCGAGCAGCTGCGGCCGGCCGGTCTGCTGGATCCAGACGAGATCGACGCGATCGGCCGGCTCATTTTCGATGCCGAGCTGCGGATACGGCGAGCTGCGGTCAACTTCTTTGCCGACTGCGTCCGCGAGTTTGCCGCCATCAAGCTCGAGGAGGTCGGCGGCGAGGAGGTCATGCACGAGCTCTTTGGCCGGGGCGCCAGCAAGACCGGCCAGTTTGACGCGCCAAGGCGGGACTGGATCAACGTCAAGAGCCTCGCAAACACCGTTTCTGCCTACGAGCTGCAGCTGGGCGCCGAGCAGTCAGAGCCCACCATGTCCGGCCTAGACGTGGCCGCTGAGGTCGCCAGCGCCGTGGTCCCGGAGACGAGCCGGCTGGCGCTGGCCACCCAGGTGCTGGTCGACAGGATCCCCGAGATCACCAACTGGGAGATCCTGGCCGGCTATCTCCTGTACGACCACAGCGTCGAGCCAAAGGGCCGCGGCGGCCGCAGCAAAGCGCGGTCCGCAGACCAGACCTTCCGCACCGCCGTTGCGCCGGGCGACAACGAGGAGGCCATCCTGCTGGAGATTCTCGCTGCCGCAGCCAAGGCGAGCCTGGCGCCAGGCGGCGAGAGCGAGCGGTTCAAGAAGCGGTTTGGCAAGCCGGACACGGCCGGCGCGGGCGACGCCGCTGCCGAGACCTCGGAAGCCGCCACCCTCCAGCTGGCCGCCCTGATACCACAGCTGCTCCGCAAATTCGGCGCCGAGCCGGCCACCGCCGTGATCGTTCTGCGGCTGCAGCACTCGCTGAACCTCGAGGTGTTCCAGCAGCTGCGGCAGGACACGGCCACCTTTGACGGCCTGCTGGACGAGATCTGCACCCAGTTCACGCGGCACGCCGACACGGCGGTCGTCTCCGAGGCGGCGGCGGCCCTGCTCAACGCGCGCCAGTACGAGGAGCTGGAAGAGGTCGTGGACAGCCGCGTGTCGCTGCTGTGGGAGACGGTCATCAACTCGCTGCGGAACTTTGACAAGACGTGCGAGCTGTCGGCCCGCCGCAGCCTGAGCGCGCCGCTGGCCCTGGAGCTGTCGGTCACGCTCTTCAAGATCAGCAAGCTCGCGTCCATCTCGGACTGCGTCGACGTCCTCGAGGCCGAGGGCGCGAGCCCCGAGTCCAGCTCGCCGGCGATCGACATCCTCGTCAAGACGGTCCACCGCGGCAAGTTCGAGGAGCCCGACGAAGACCTCGACAACATCGAAGACGGCCTGACGGCCAACGCCATCGGCGCGTGCCAGTTCTATTTTATGTGGAAGATGCGGTCGCTGGTGCTCGCCATCGGCACCAAGACGGAGATTCCCAACTCCGTCGTCGACAGCCTGGCCATTCTCAAGCGGTCCTTTGACCAGAACGTCGTCCACACCTTCTCCTCGCGCGGCTACAACGACGACCTGCGCCTGTACGCCACGGGCGCCTACTGCGACCTGCACGTGCTGTTTGCCAGCCTGCGCAAGAACCTGAGCCAGCCGTCCGCCATGGCCAAGTACGTCAGCCTCGGCCGCCTGGTCGACCAGGTGCCGGCCGGCCTGATCAACGAGCTCGTCTCCATCTTCGACGCCGCCGAGCGCAGCTTCGCCAAGAAGACCAAGAAGACGCTCAACGACCCGGCCGACGACGAGGACCCCATCGAGGACCCGCTGGAGGACGAGGACGACGACGAGGACGACGAGGACGACGAGGGCGCCTCCGCCGAGGACCGCCGCGCCGCCGAGCTCAAGGCCGAGCGCGCCCTCTGCGACCTGACCAGCCACTACGTCATGGCCATCGTGGCCCGCGTCCTGGACCAGGGCGGCGCCCACGCTGGCAAGCTGCGCCGCCGCCTGCTGCGCAACCAGGCCAAGCTGGGCCACAGCTACAAGGAGATCGTCGCCTTCCTCGACGAGAACCGCGCCGCCGAGCTGCTGCTGGCAAACAATCGCAAGAAGACTGGTGGCGCCGCTGCTGCCAAGGGCAAGGGCAAAGAGGCGGCTGCCGTCTCCTCCCGGACGGGCGCCACGCCTGCGCCAACGGCAGCGGCAGCAGCGGCGGCAGCAGGGGCTGCGCACCACCACCATCACAATGCGCTCGCTGTGGAAGAGGTCCTGCTCGGCGCACCGACGCCCGCCGCGGACCTGGACCAGGACGAGCTGGACGATCTCCTGGACACGCCGGAGCCGGAGGAGGGCACGCTGGAAGACCTGCGGCGGCGGGAGCTGATCGACGTGCCGCTCGAAGATGAGGACGAGGACGAGGACGACGCGGGCGGCGCGGACGACGACGACGACGATGATATTCTAGGCGACTGAGATAGCTCGCATCAACTGGTGGATGCAGTGGATGTGGTGGATGAAGCGCCAAGGCAGAAGAAGAAAGGGGGCGGGGCTGGCGTCTCCAGTAATGTTTACCGTGTGATTTTGTCTTGACTTTGTCTGTCTGCCTGTCTGTTTTTTTGGCTTGTGAGGGGGACGGCGGGAGAGGAAAGCTCGCAAAAAAGGTAGCGGGTGCCAGACATGGGAACGGGATGGGCTGGGGTTTGTTCATATGCTGCGTTGTTTTGCTCTTTTTTTTTTCATGTCATTTTTTTTTTTCTCTCCATTTTCCTTTTCCTTTCCTTCTTGTTTGGTGCGTCTCTCCGTGTGTATGCGTTATGCGTGTGTGTCGTGTATGTTGTGTCTCTAATCTGGAAGGGCTCCATGGGTATAAAAAATTTCGTTTACGTGCTGTGGGATAGCCAGAAAGCTCACAAAACGAGGAATGCCGGCTGTTTTCAATATTTCTCTCTGTTTGTTTATGTCTCTGGACTCTTTTCCTCATTTGCTTTTCATTCCCTGCTCTCTGTATCTCTTCTCGTTTCTATTTCCATTAACGCCTACTTTCTCGTGCCTCATCCTTTGTATGCTCGTCTACTCGGCCAAATCGCTTCCAGAGCGGGAGTGGCAGAGAAATGTGTAAGAGGGGGGAGAAAGAAGAGACACAAGAGCCTTTTGTGGTCGACTTGTCTCACTAAGCAGCCGAACACTCTTAGTCTGTGATTCGCTGGAGAGTATCTTGTTGTAGAACAACAATCATATCTTTTTAATACCCAGACCCTTATAAGTCATATACAGCCAACAATGTTTGTTTACATCATATCATCTGCATGAATGGAACAAGATGAAAGAATCATATTGGTCTTTTACCAAACCGGAGAGCGCCTCGCTGCAGTTGTAACCCCCCTTTTCTAAACAATATTTGGGAATAAAAAAAAAACCTCACCCTGGACGGAAATGTGGACGCTAGTGTCCTCCGTACCTTTTCTCGTTGCGTGAATTATTATACATTAGCTATCTTCGTTCCGAACAGCCCAAACATCTGCTGCCAGACATGCCTGCGGCTGCCGCTCTCTTCCCCGTCCTTGTCCTCGGACCGCACCCGGATGCCGTACTGTCGCACACAGCAGATGAACGGCCGGTTGCTTATTGGCCGCTCCGCCGCCGCCGCCGATGCGTCGTCGCTCTGGGAGAGCGGTGGGGTCACCTGCTGCTGCTGCTGCTGCTGCTGCTGCGGTTGCTTTGTGCTTGGTGTCAGCTGCCCGGCGCGCTCCTCCTCGCCGTCGGACGAGTCGGCCGGCGCCGGGTACCTGCCGAGCGCAGCACCGTGCTGGGCGGCGCGCTGCTTCTGCAGCTCTTGCAGCTCGCGCTGCTTCTGCAGCTGCTGGCGCTCCTGGGCCGCCTTGCGCTCGGCGGCCTTGGCCTTCTGCGCAGCGGTGGCCGCCCGCCGCCGGATCTCCTCCAGGTTTCCCCACAGCAGGAACATCTTCTCGCGGAGCTCGAACAAGGTCCGCTTGTCGCGCCGCAGCTCGCAGGCGTTCAGGCCCGTCAGCATCTGCGCCTCGGTGTTGTCGACGACGACCCAGATCCGGGCAGGCGTGCGGGGAGCCGAAGAAGCGGGTTCTGCCCCTGCTGCTCCTGCTGCTGCCACACCGTCGCTGGGCTCTTCTGCCGATAGCGGCGTGGCATCCTCAAGTAGCAGGGCAAACCGCCACTCCCACGTGCGCTCACCCACGTGTTTGTTGAGCGTGCCGCGCGTGCCGTCGTCGTCCTCATCTGACGACGACGACAAGCCTGATTCGCTGCCGTCGCCGTCGCCGCCGCCTCCGCCGTCGTTGTCCGACAAGATGTCGTACTCTGAGGCCTTCCGGCCGACGGCAAAATCTTCTAGGCGCGTCGGCAGGAAATCCACCACGCGGACCTGCGCGCGGAAGCAGACGTTGGCAAACGGCAGCCGGCGCTCTGTCGGCTGGTCCTGGCCGTCGCTCTGGAGCGCGTACTCGGCAGGCGCCAGAACAGCAGACAATGGCGTGGCCGGCTGGTCTTGATGATTGGAGACGATCGCAGTGTTGAGATCCGGCGCCAAGAGTGGCCGAGGCTGGCGCTGCGCTCCGTCTGGCGCTTCCTCGTCTTCATTTAGGGCCTGGTCCTGGTTCATCTGCTGCCGCTGTTTTTCAGCTCTTCTGTGTTTCCGCCGCTGCTTGGACGTATCTGACCTCGCCTCACCCGGCTTCTCATCAGGGGCCTTTCTCTTGTTCCGCGCCAACCTGATGTTCTTCTCGTAGGTCCTCTTGCGCCGCAGGGCCTCTTTATACCGCGGATCGACGGTGTCGTGGTCGAGGTCCGACGTATTTATGCGCTCGACGCGGACCGGAGAGCCGTAGTTGACGTCGTCCCGCAGAAAGCCTTCTAGATAGTTTCCGTCGTGACCCATCTTGATCTGCACATTGCGCAGACGCACCCAGTCGCCGGCCTTGACGTAGGAGCGTATGTAGTCGGCATTCGGCTCAAAACAGAGGACCTGCATGCACATCTTGCCAAACGGGCCAGGCCACTCTGGCGTCTTTTTGACCGTGTCGCTGCCGTATTTGGTCAGGTATGCGAGACGGTCTCCAACCTGGTGGTAGCCGTCGTTTTCCGTGCCGGGCAGAGGAAATTCTTTAAAGAGCGGGTTCTCCGTGTAGTCGGTGACCCAGAGAGCAACATAGGAAGACGCGTCGTACGGTTTAATGACAACAGAGACGGTGAGATCGTGGAACCTCTTCTCCTTGACGCCGTGCAGCGTGCTGAACTTTTCTTGGACCTGAAGGGACCTTGCAGCCTGGTCCTGGAACGAGACGACGTCTGGAAGGAGGCCTTTGTCGATTTTGTGGTAGAGCCAAGACACATATTCGTGTTCCTGCAGCGTGGGGCGCGCCTCCTTCTTGTTCATGGCCCAGTTCTGCACGTTTGGGGCCGCCCTCAAGGGCAGAGGAAGAATGTCCGCGGACGGGTATATGAAGATAGTGGTGCTCTGGTTTCGCAGGAGCGAGTATGTGTTATTAAACATCTGCACCTGTCCAGCGGCAATGCAATAACGGGGTTAGCATGGACTCGTAGAGACAAAACCATATAGTCCTACGGCAAGGCAAGAACATACCTTGGCGGCTCTGATCAGCACGACGTCACCTAGGCCTACAGAAGGCATAAACTGCTGAGGGCAGAACAGATGTATCGCGAGAGTGCTGTCGATGGACTCCAGAGACTTGTCGTACATTTTTATGGCCATCTTGTAATCTGCATGGACAAGACCAGAATGCACATTAGGAAAAACAAATCCACGGGAATCTCTACAAATATCAAAGAAGTTCAAAGAAATACACAGCAAAAGATGCCCATACCTGTGCCTCTGCTGGCAATGGGCAGCTGAACGTCTCGGACGAGCCCCACGACGTGCACAAAACTGCCCGGCTGCACCTTTCCCTCGAGGATGTCGTTCATCTGAGAGTAGCCCTTTGGCAGGGAGCGGCTGTCTCCGCCGTCCTGCCCCGACGCCAGAGGCTCCTCCGGGCTGGAGCTCGGCAAGGGTTGTTGGATAGCCGGCATCTTTGATGGCTGTCAGCGGCCGAGAGACAACCCATTACGAGCCCAGAAACAAAGGGAAGACCATAGACACGTGGGAGAGGCCGAATTGTGCTTTGAGCCGAGAGAACATAGGCGAAAGAAGAGAAACACGGGTCGTTGGCTAACACGGACGAGGGACGACCGAGACGAGACGCGTCGCCAGAAGCGGGCCAATATAGTGGATGGTCGTGTGAGACGCGATTCCGCACTGTTCGAGCATTAGCTCATGCTCTCGCGATCACGTGCATTAAATGGGTCGCCTTTTTTTTTGCCTTTCTGCTGGGCGCTGTTGCCTTTTTTTTGACGGCGCTGCTGCTGCCTGAGGCCTAAATGAACAAACAGCCTCCACCTTCTACTGCTAAGGCCTACTGCTAAGGCCTACTACTATGTAATAGCGATTACTACGACTGTTTATGACTACTGCACGCCGCTAACGACCCTCGCTCCCTTCCACCCCACCGCACCTGCCCCACATGTCCCTCCTCTGGAATCTAGAAATCGCACTGTATCTACAACGGCAGCCGCCACCCGCATGCACAGTGCCTCTTTCCCGCTCATCGTGGCCCTTTTGTCCTTCTCTTGGTTCGTGCGGGTTGCCCCTTCCTCCGCTGCCTCTTTTGAAAGCCAAAAGCCAAAATACGTCCTTTCCTATTCCGCCCTTTTGATCAAACAACGAAAACGTATTATATTTTTCCCACTCTTCTACTTCGTCTCCTCTCTTTTTCTTCCCCTTAGCTCTTCTTCCTCATTTTTTCTTCTTTTTTTTCATCACCAAAGCAACCCCCCTAACAAGCTAACAAAAAAAAAAGGAAGAATATTTCTTCACGAGTGCGTGTCTCTCTCTCTTGTCTTCTTCCCCCTCTCACAATTTGGCTTTTCTTCTTTTTCATCCTTAAACTGCGTCCTTGCTGACCCCCTAGTCGCGAATCAGGTCGTCTGCCGCGGGGTTATTCACTCCCTCACAAAAAACGTCCCTCCTATTCTCACCCTTACACACACGCAAATACTCTCTCTCTCTCTCCCTCTTTCTCTCGCAGCTCCTTTTCAGCAGGACGAAAAAGACGCTGTCCCGATATTTGCGGCCCATTTCTTTGTTTCCTAAACTTTCTATTGATTTGTCCCATTCACCATAACCATGGCTGAGCGGTACATCCCAGAGCATCGGCGTACGCAGTTCAAGGCGAAGAACACGTTCAAGCCCGAGGAGCTGCGTCGTCGTCGCGAGGAGCAGCAGGTCGAGATCCGCAAGGCGAAGCGTGAGGAGAACTTGGCCAAGCGTCGTGGCATTGGTTCTGGTGACTCGCGCCCCGGTGCCTCTCTCGGTGCTGCCCCTGACAGTGACGATGACACTGCCCCGACTGAGTCTCAGGTAAGTTTTGAACGGTCCATGCTGTTTAGACACGCGTGTTCTGCACACCCTCTGCACTCTGCTTTCCCTCTCTTTTTGCCTCACTGTCGTTTGCATTGCGTGTCTTAGCACGATGCTTTGTGAATTTCTGGGTTTCTCGTACCTATTTTCTTTTTCTCGTTGAGATGCGAAGGAGGAAGGCAAAACCGTGGACAAGGGCCTAGAACGACCACCCCGTTCCCTTTGCTATCTTCCTGGGGTCGCTTCTTATATCTTCTCTGCGCTGGTCTTGCTTCCTTTTCACCGCTGCTTTTTTCTTTACGAATGCTTTTCGAAGCTCCGAATTCAGAATGCCCAACATGCTAACCCTCCTTCCAGCTGAACGAGGACCTGCCGCAGATGGTTCAGGGTGTCTTCTCCGACCAGATCGAGCTTCAGATTCAGGCAACAACCAAATTCAGAAAACTCCTGTCCAAGGAGCGGAACCCGCCCATCGAGGAGGTCATCAAGACTGGTGTCGTCAGCCGATTTGTCGAGTTTCTGCGCTCGCCCCACACCCTGGTCCAGTTCGAAGCCGCTTGGGCCCTGACCAACATCGCCAGCGGCTCGGCTACTCAGACGCAGGTTGTCATCGAGGCCGGTGCCGTGCCCATCTTTGTCGAGCTGCTGTCCAGCCCCGAACCCGACGTCCGCGAGCAGGCTGTGTGGGCGCTGGGCAACATTGCTGGCGACAGCCCGCAGTGCCGTGACTATGTCCTCAGCTGCGGCGCCCTCAAGCCGCTGCTGGCTCTTCTCGGCGACAGCCGTAAGCTCAGCATGCTGCGGAATGCTACGTGGACTCTGAGCAACTTCTGCCGTGGCAAGACGCCGCAGCCAGACTGGAACACGGTAAGCATCCGCCTGGCGGCGGCCTCTCTTGTGTTTTGTAGTGACCTCTATACTGACGCCTTCTGCAGATCCAACCCGCACTTCCCGTTCTCTCTAAGCTCGTGTACAGCCTGGACGATGAGGTTCTGATCGACGCATGCTGGGCGATTTCCTACCTGTCGGATGGCTCCAACGACAAGATCCAGGCGGTTATCGAAGCTGGCATTCCTCGGCGCCTTGTCGAGCTGCTGATGCACGCGTCAACCTCTGTCCAGACCCCCGCGCTGCGCTCCGTTGGCAACATTGTGACTGGCGATGACGTGCAGACCCAGGTCATCATCAACTGCGGTGCCCTCTCCTGCCTTCTCTCCCTCCTCAGCTCCAACAAGGACGGCATCCGCAAGGAGGCCTGCTGGACCATTTCCAACATCACCGCCGGCAACTCTGCTCAGATCCAGGCCGTCATTGACGCCAACATCATTCCGCCACTGATCCACCTGCTGTCCAACGGCGACCTCAAGACCCGGAAGGAGGCCTGCTGGGCCATCAGCAACGCGACGTCCGGTGGCCTGCAAAAGCCGGAGCAGATTCGCTATCTGGTCTCACAAGGCTGCATCAAGCCACTCTGCGACCTGCTGGCCTGCCCTGACAACAAGATCATCCAGGTCGCCCTTGACGGTCTCGAGAACATCCTCAAGGTTGGCGAGCTCGACCGCCAGGCTGCGGGCGAGGGCGTCGATGCCATCAACACCTATGCCCTCTTTATCGAGGAGTGCGGCGGCATGGAGAAGATCCACGACTGCCAGACCAACGCCAACGAGGAGATCTACATGAAGGCGTACAACATTATCGAGAAGTACTTCTCTGACGACGACGAGGGCGCTGAGGACGCTGCCCAGGGCCAGGCTGCTAACGGCACCTTTGGTTTCGGCGCAACCAACGGCACCAACCAGGGCGGCTTCAACTTCGCCACCGGTGCCGATACCATGGACATGTAAACTGAACCTCACCAAAAAAAATAATCATTTGACCTTTCAGTGCATGCTCCCATCGCCCAGTCCCCCCTCCTCTCTCCCTCCCCCCTTTCGACTTGTTTGGTCACCGAAGAAGTATGCCTCGTACTAGGTTTTCTCGTGCCAAAATACGCCGCCTCTATTTTACAATGTGCGGAAGCGCAAAGCACAGCATACCCCAATTTGCTGAGCTGTAGAACCCACCTTCGGACCGAACTGGATTGACTGCATTATCCCATCCATTTACCCCCTTCCTTGACATCTTTCATCATACGACACATCACCAATACCGGCGTTTGTTTATTTATTGCTTTATTATAATTTATTTGGAGGACTGGGCAAATTTGCTTGCTTCAGGACGAAAAACTTACTTTGGAATGGGTCCTATGGTAGCTTGAAAGCTCCAGCCCGAGACATACGAAGATACCACTGGACGGCCGCGGTGCGTTCAGCTGGGGATGAAATAGGTGATACGAGGAAGTACTTTGATGATATGAGGGTCTGAATGGTTGCTTTAAAGCTCCAACCCTAGACGAGAGAGAATTAGCTATCCCGTGTCGACGCCGACTACTCCACTATATACACCAGGAGTCAGAGAGTCGACAGGATGATCCGCCGGAGACGAAAGCTGCGAAGGCACGCCAACGACGAAAAGGCAGAGCCTAATGAGGAAGCGGAAGCAGCAGCCTGATGCAGGGTATGCCGGTCGTCATAGCTAGTGCATGACCCGGCGAATAAGCCCCCCTTTTACGCACAGTAACGGCGATGAATATATGGCCCGCCAAATCCCGACGTTGCGGTTGACGTCAGCTACCAAGTGGCTGCTGGCAAAGTCAGACGCAGGGAGACAAGGAGATGGAAAAGTAGGGTACCATATGTTTGCCTACTATCTAGCTTTTATACGCGGCCCCCCCCTTTTTCCCCCAACACCCGAACCCCTTGAAACGAAAATAAAAAAAAACAAAATATTTCAAAATTGATGACTTTGCCAAGTGAAGAAAATCGTCGTAGACTGTTCTTCTTGCCAAGTCTCAAGCAAAACTAGAAAACGCCATGATGCAGTGTCTATCTCGTTTGCCAATTCTATGGTTTGATGTCTTCCAACGCCCGAGGTTCTTCGGGCAACTCTGGCTTTCTAATCTCCACCGCAAAAAGATGTGCTCTAAGTATCATGAATTATGCATCCATACCGTCGAGCTCGATGAGCTTGACAACAGCCTTGATGATATCCTTGTCCACCTGTTCCGAGTTGGCCGGAGAAGACGTGCCGCCAAGCTCGTCTCCGTCGCCATCGCCGCCACCTAGGCGTCGTGCAATTAGGCGGTCGACCATCCCCCGCAGCCGCGACACCAGGACGCCGATGCGGGCCCAGCCGCGCAGGCGAAGCCAGCCGTCGACAATGAGCCCGCGGCCGAGCGTGTCCAGCTCGATGTCTCCAGAAAACATGAGCAGCGTATATGCATTGAATGCTGGCGAGAAAAAGAACGGTTAGCAGGCAGGGGAAGAGAAGCACAAGGGAGGCATAGAGGGAAAGCAAAGAGGCACACATACGCGTCAAATCCCGCACGAACACCTTGGACGTGGAAATCATGCTGAAATACGACAGGAACGCAGCCCGGCCGCCAAAGCCCTGGCTGTCGAAGAGCGTGCTGCTCGGATGCACGAACACGCGGCCGTGGTCGCGGGAAAAGTACTTGATGGTGCGGGCCTCTGGGTCGATGGCGACGGTGCCAGACACGCTGGCGGCGAATTTCTGGTCGGGCAGCTGGATGCGCGCAATCTGCGGCGTGAAGGCGGCCGCGGTCAGGGCACGCAACAGGAGATTTGCAGATGGTGCCGACGACGACGACGATGAAGCGGCAGAGGAGCCGCCGTCGTCGTCCTTGGGCCGGCGGATGCCCAGCTCCGCCAGGGAGGCGTAGAGCTGGGTGCGCGTGGAGGCGATGTCTGCGAGGGTCTGGAGCGAGAGGAAGCTGTCGTCGCAGAAGGCCTTGATGGGCCGGGCGTAGATGTTGCCGCCGGCTGTTTCGCGGACGAGCTCGTCCCAGCGCAGGACGGCGCGGAGGTCGGTGAGGAGGTCGCCGTCGCCGGCGGGGCCGGCGAAGCGCATGCGGGCATCCTTGGCGAGCTCGCGGCGGTCGGGGGGCGGGACGACAAAGGGGCTGCGGCCGCTGAGGATGGCGGCGACGGTGACGCACTCGTGGAGGCAGCCGAAGAGGGCGCCGAAGACCATGAGCTTGCCGCAGCGCAGGTCGGCGGGGATGGCGGCGAGCAGGCGGCCGAGGGCGGTGAGGGCGTGGGCGTCGCCGTCGAGCACGCCCATGCGGCGCAGCAAGGTCAGGGCGCCGTCGACGGCGGCGACGGCGGGCGGGGGGGGGGCGCGGGCGAGGAAGGCGGCGACGTCGGCGACGCCCATGGCGCGCACGGACAGGCACAGCTGCTCGAGCGGGACGCGGCGCATCTCGGGCTCGGGCCGCTCGGGCATGTGCTGCAGCTCGAGGTTGCGCGTGTAGAGCTTGTAGCACTTGCCGGCGCGGACGCGGCCGGCGCGGCCCCGGCGCTGCTTGCAGGCGGCGCGCGACGCCCACGTCTCCTCGAGCTTGCGCATGTTGGTCTGGGCGTCGTAGCTGGTCTCCTTGACGCGGCCCGTGTCGACGACGGCCACGATGTCGTCGATGGTGATGGACGTCTCGGCGACGTTGGTGGCCACGACGACCTTGCGGCGCCCCTGCGGCGGCGCCGCGAACACGCGCCGCTGCTCGCGCGTCTCCAGCGACGCGTGCAGCGGCAGCACCTGCAGCGTCTTGGCGTCGGCCGACGACGACCGCAGCAGGCCGCACACCTGGTTGATCTCGGCCACGCCGGGCAGGAAGACGAGCACGCCGCCCGACTGGCCCGTCGCCGACAGCTCCTCGTCGATGGCGCGCACCGTGTCGGCCACGAGGCTGTAGTTGACGCGGCTGCCCAGGCGTTGGATGGCCTTGGCCACGGGGTCGGCGGGGGCGCCCCCACCGCCGCTATCGTCGCGGCCCTTGCCGCCGTCGTCACGACCCTTGGCACCCCCGCCCCCGTTCCCGCCCAGCGAGCCATCGAGGCCGAAGCCCGTCGCGCGCAGCACGTCGTCCAGGTACAGGTCGTCGACCGGGTAGGTGCGGCCGGCAATCTCGACGGCGCCGACGGAGAGGCCGTCGCGCGCAAAGTAGTCGCGGAACGTCGAGGCGTCGAGGGTGGCGCTCATGAGGACGAGCTTGAGGTCGGGCCGCTGGCGCAGCACGTCGCGCAGGATGCACAGCAGGAAGTCCGTGTCGAGGCTCCGCTCGTGCACCTCGTCGATGACGACGTGGCTGACGTCGGCCAGCGCAGCCACGACGTCCTCGGTGCGCCCGCCCGAGACCTGCAGGCGGCGCAGCAGCACGCCGGCCGTCATGAACGTGATGCGCGTGCGCGGCGAGATGCCTCCTAGGTTGATCTTGCTCTCGCCGCGGATGACGTAGCCGACCTCGTCGCCGACGGCGCTGCAGCGCTCCTCGCTGACGCGGTCGGCCAGCCCCAGCGCCGAGATGCGCCGCGGCTGCGTCACCAGGATGTTGGCGCCCTGGCCCAGCCCGCGGCTGTACAGGTCGTCGAGCACAAACTGCACGGCCTGCGTCGACTTGCCCGAGCCCGTCTCGCCCGAGATGATGGTCACCTGGTTGGCGAGGACCGCGTCCACCAGCGCCTCGCGCACCTCCCACGCCGGCAGCCGCCGCCGCTGCGCCAGCATCTTCTGGACGGCCGGCGCCTCCTGCCGCCGCTGCCACTCCTGCCGGCTGCGGTCGTCCACCCGCCAGACGAGCGGCTTGGGCCGCCGCGGGCCCCGCTTGCTGGCGGCGGCCGCAGCCCGCCTCCGCGCAGAGGCCGCCGCCGCAGCCGCCGCGCCCGCCGCGCCCTCCGCCTCCTCGGACGCCGACGACGCCGCCGCCGCAATGTCCCGCAGCGCGCCCGGCCGCTCGATGATCTCGTTGATGTTCTGCTGCACCCAGTCCACGACAAAGTAGATCTTCATCTCCTCGTCCCGCAGCGACTCGTGCACGTAGGCGAGCGTCTTGCGGATGACGCTGAGCTTGATGTACGCCGGCAGCTGCGGCGCCACCACGGCCACGAGCAGGTCCGCCGGGTAGCCGGGCGAGCGGCGGAACTGCAGCGACGCCTCGACGCTGGTGCGGTTCTTGTTGTCCGACCCGTTCAGCACGTCCGTCAGGCGCATCTCGCACACGTCGGGCGACGGCCGGCTGTACAGGTCGCTGCCGTAGACGGACTCGAGGCTCGCCAGCTCGGCCTCCCAGGCCTCCTGCGGGGTGTCGTACGAGGAGGCGAGGGCAGGCTGCTGCTGCTGCTGCTGCTGCTGCTTGCCGTCCTGCTCGGCAGCAGCCGCCGCGCTGCCGGCGCTGTCGCGGCCGACGAGAATCGCCTGCAGCGCCGCCGCCGCCCTGCACTCGTCGCCGCCCTGGGCGTCGTAGACCTTGCGGCAGAGGTCGACCGAGTAGCCCGACTGGGCCAGGCGCTGGATGGCCGACTCGCGGCGCAGGTCCGTGGCCGCGACCGACACGCCCGCCGAGTAGCTCTCGGGCAGCGACCAGCGCGGCAGGTCGTCCTCGGGCACGTGCACCAGCAGCCACTCGAGCGTCTCCTCGCGGTCCTGGCAGATGGACACGGCCTCCTCGACGTGGCTGCGGCGGAAGCCCAGCCGGCTCAGGTCGTCGACGATGCGCGCCTGCGCCGCCGGCGCCAGCTCGACGCCGTGCGGGTTCCACAGCGATCCGCGGCGCAGCAGGTCCTCGAGCATCGTGCGCGTCTTGCCGCCCATCTCGATCTTCGGCACGTTGGTCCAGCCCCTCATGGGGTTGAAGCTGCTTCCGCCGCCGCCGCCGCCGCCCCCTCCGCCGCCGGTAGCGCCTCCGCCAGAGCTGCTCCCCTTGGCAGAGCCGTTGCCCGCTCCGCTCCCGCCGCCGCCGCCGCCGCTGCTGCTGCTGCTGCTGCTAGAGCCACCCCCGATCGCTAGATTCTGCAGAGCCATGAGGCCCGACGCCCCCGGCATGCTGGCGGCCTTTTCGCGGGCAGCCTGCTGCTCCTTCCGCTTCTTCTCCGCGGCGGCTTTCGCCAGCTCGCGCTCGCGCAGCGCCGTGAACGGGTCGGCCTCGTACATCCAGGCCTTGCCCTCCTTGACGTCCTGGTCCTTGAGGGCGCCGAACTCGCGCCACAGGTTCTTGTAGTCCGGCGGCAGCATCATGTGCAGGTTTTTCATGCTGCACACGCGGAACAGGCCGTAGGTGGCCGCAAAGTGGCGGGCCTCGAGCGCCGTCGGCTTCACGGCCAGGTGGACGTGCGAGGGCGGCAGCTTGAACGGGTCCAGCTTGGTCACCTCGCCCGTCTTGGGGTTCTTGGCGCTCAGCGACACAAAGGCCGAGAAGCCGTCTTTGACTTTGCGCTGCCGAGCCTGTTAGTCTCTGAAATCATCCAAGATAAAACGCGTAGATCTATCCGCCTCTTACCACATCGTAGTCTGGCTTCTCCCACTTCTGCTTCTGGCAGTGCTCCGACAAGAGGTTGACGGGCAGCTTGCCCGTCCACGACGCTCCGCCAATAATTTGCTTTACTGTGGGCTTCGGTGGCCCGTCTGCCGCCGCCGCAGCTCCACCCCCTGCTGATGCGGATCCAGATGCCCCTCCGCCGCCGCCGCCGCCGCCGCCGCCGCCGCCGCCTCGCCGGTTGCCTTTCCCACCACCCTCCTTGGTAGAGTTGGTAAAAACAATAAAGTCGCTATCTGGCGGCATCGTCGAACTTGACGAGGCGCCGCCCTTTTTCTTTCCAGACCCGGTCGCTTTAGACGACGACGACGACGCCGCCGCCGAGGGCGCACTGCTGCCCCCGGCGGCCTTGTCCTTGCCCTTCTTTGGAGGCATGCTGCCGTACCGCGTGCCTGCACCCCTGCCTCATGAGAATCAAAATCGGCTCAGAGAAATAGGGTTTCTTATAGATGCCGATGAGCATTTGCATCTGAGAGGCGTGGCGAATGTGTCCAAGGTTTGACAGCTTGATACTGCAGCGATTTCATTGGGAGCTTTTTCTCTAAATTTTTTTGCCGCTCTGTAGTATAAAGCGGTCCCCAGTTTTGGCCTCGGCCACTTACGATGCAGCTGCTGATTCGTACTGTACGCTGCCCTCTAACTATAGGTGTTAAGCTTTTTTGTAGTCGGTCAGCTATAGCGCAGCACAGCTTGACGCCTGGCAAGAGGCGCAGCGGGGCAACTTTAAACTTCTCGCGGCCAATGCAGTTGTGCAGCTGTGCAGCAAATTAGGCCCCGCGGGGATGTTAATTGAGTCAGCCGGCGACCTGTAGGGCGCAGTCAGCGGCCTGTGGGATAGACGTGAGCCTACGACCAGTACTTATTCTCGATCTCACCACCATTTCATCTGCTTCGAGATTCACGATCTTTCCTATGGTTATTTCAAGTGCTGAGCCTTTTACTCAAAATGGCACCAAAAAAGTCCAAGCATTATGAAGACGCAATTGACGGGGAAGACCTCACGAAAGCAGCGGAACCAGAACCAGAGCTTGCCAAGAAGCGAGAAAGACCAAAAAATGCCTGTAAACGAGCTGCCCTCTTATTTTTGTTTTCATTTTCCTATTATTTCCCTGAGAGGGGCTATTTCTAATGCACTAGGCCAGTCACCGAGCTGATGTCCGCTAAGAAAAAGAAGGCATCGCCAACCCACGCCAGGGGCGGGGCCTTCCGCGGCATCGCAGATGCGGGCTTTCGCCGCTTCCAGAGCCGCGACGCTCTGGGCATGTACATTTCGGACCCGGCGGCATTCCTCATCCAGGAGGCCAAGGCGGGCGGCGGCGGGCCTCTGCCCGACGTGGCCGGCCGGGTGCTGTACTACACGGACGAATTCGTGGCGGTGCACGACAAGTTCCCCAAGAGCTCGGTGCACTGCCTGCTGCTGCCGCGCGACCCGCAGGTCAGCCGGCAGCACCCCGTGGCGCTGCTGAGCCGCGCGGACCCAGAGGGCGAGCGCATCCGGGCATCCATCCGCGCCGCGGCCGAGACGCTGCGGGACGTCGTGGCCGGCGAGCTGCGGCGCCGCTTCGGGCAGTTTAGCGCCGCCGACGCCGCCCGCGAGGCCGTGCTCCGGGGCGAGGACGGAGGGGAGGAGGGAGAGGAGATGGGCGGCGGTCCACCGCCGCAGCTGCCGGCCGGCCGCGACTGGGCGCGGGAGGTGCTCGTGGGCGTGCACGCGCGGCCCAGCATGAGCCACCTGCACGTGCACGTGCTGTCGCGCGACCTGCACAGCGCGCGGCTGCGCAACCGCAAGCACTACAACTCGTTCGCCACGCCGTTCCTCGTGCGGCTGGATGAGTTCCCGCTGGCTGCCGACGACCCGCGGCAGCCACGCGAGGTGCGCGAGGCGCAGGAGGCGCAGGCGGCGGAAAATCCCGACGACGACGACGAGGACGGCGGCGACGGCGGCGGCGGCGGCGACAGCGGCCATACGGGCTTTCTGCGCCGCGACTTAAAGTGCTGGCGGTGCGGGAAGAACTTTGGCAACAAGTTTCAAGAGCTCAAGCGGCACCTAGACGTCGAATTCGAGGCCTGGAAGAAAGAGTGAGAGACGGAATGAGGTGTGTGCGCGCCCGCGCGTGCGGTGACAGAAAAACAGGTCACTTTAGAGGAAAACGCGATTGGCATTCTTTGATACCCGAGGAGTACAGGTGCGAACAAGAGAACTCATCTCATATCTACCGAGAGCGGCAAAGACAGGAGAATAAAAAAGAAAAACAGAACTGAAAGGGAGCCAGAGACCCCAGGGAAGCGGCCCGAGAAAGACGAAACATGACAACGCGCAAACCTGCGCAGTTGCTCTCATCACAGAGATGGAGACAGAACGTAAATAAGATAAAATACCCAGAGCAGGGGAAACCGCAAGTTCATGTGGCAATAATTTCCCTTGACACGTCTCATTCAAACAAGTTTTCCTCCCAGCCGACGATACCATTCCATCGCGAACCCGTCTCCGTCCCAAACGCCAGAAATCCCAATTAACCGCCCAAAGAAGCAAGCATTCTTTGAAGCCAAAGAAGTAAGAACAGGACCAGAAGAAGAAAAGGGCATGTCGAACATAAAAATAAAGATGAAAGGGCCATCCGCGAGGCTAAAGAAACCGACGAAGAGCGCCAAGCACACCTGTCTTGTTCCAGCCGCCGCTGCTCGAGCCTAGCAAAGCCAGAGTCAGCAAGTCCAGGTCGGTTTCCGACGACCACGAGTCCCCCTCCCCTTCTCCCCAAACCCCCCTAGACAGCCTTCAGAGAAGTTTTGTCTTGTTTATACGGCCACCCTGATTGCTCTCTTCCATCCGCATACGGGGAGCTAGGCTTCTGCAGGTGGAAGTCGCGCGCTTCAATCTCGTTGTAATTCCCACTGCAGTTCAGAGAGGTCTGCGGCGGCGGACGAAGAGCGCGGCGAAGAAAGAAGGGTATGGTTAGACGCATATTGGCATCAAGCAAACGCTGCGCACGGCCAAGGGGGGGGCGTGGGAAAGGGGGAAGCGAGGCAGGGGAGGCAGAAGAAAATTAAAGACCATCGACCCGAGACGCGTTTCGCCGAGAACAGGATGGGAATACAAAGAAGACACAACTTTGATGAGAGCATCGACAACCATATAGTCCCCATAAAACATAAGGTTGTTGTATTTTTTTTTCTCCTCTTGCTTTTCTTTCTGTGGGATTGCTTTGGCTTTCGGCTTGTTTATAACTCACCGGCGTCAATGTCTTCATCGTCTTCGTCGGCCCCATTGGCCTCGGCGTCGTCGTCCTCGCTGTCCTCTTCCTCGTCCTCGTCGTCCCCTGCCGCCTTCTTCTCTGCGGCTTCCTTGGCGAGGCGCTCCGCCTCGAGCGTCGCCTTGCTCTTGCGGCCCCGCTTGCCCGGCGTCTTGACGGGCGTGGCTGCTGCCGAGCTAGGCGCGGCGGCGGCGCCACCGCTGCTGTTCGCCGCAGCCTTCTTTGTCGAGCCGACTGGCCGCCCGCGCCCGCGGCCGGTGCCCGAGGCCGCCTTGGGCGTGGCGGGGGCCTTCTTCTGCGAGGGGTCCTTGGGCGGGCGGCCCCGTGGGCGGCCCGTGGGCACGTAGGCTTGGGTCTTGCGCAGGGCCGGGTCCATCTTGGGCCGGCCGCGCTTGCCCGAGCCCTTGCCGGACTTGGTGATCTTGGCAGTGTCTTCCAGGGCCGGCCGCGCGGTCTTGGCGGCCGCGTCGCCGTCGTCGGCGCGTGAACCTTTGGGGGGCATTGTGATGTGCGAGGAGTGAAATGCGATACAGAGATGCTCCGCAAGGTCAGATAAAGGTGAAAACGAGCTTCACTTTGCAGTGTTTTTATTTTGGTCTCAAGCAGCTAAAACTGAGAGCAATTGGCTGCGTGCTGCTGCTGTTGGTGCTGTTGTTGCTGTTGGTGCTGTCAACACAGTCAACAAGATGCGGTTGGGTGGTTTCTTTTTAGTGGAGAAAGGGAAGCTGCTGCGCAGAGTGAGCTCTCTGCAGGGTCGCGTTTGCCGGCCGTTTGCGCCGTAATATGCTTATAACCTTAACGGGCTTAGAGGTGCGCTGAGCAAAGGGGAAAACGAATGTGAAAATGAAAACGAGAGTCTGGAAAATTGAACAGCCGTCAATTTTGCTCAGGAAAAATTACAGAAAAAAATGGAACAGGCAGACTCGTTGCCAGTCTTTTTGGCCAAATTTTGAATGGAATTTTATGGGTGTTGGAAAAGGGAGGAGGCAGCGGAGGAAAACGTGCAAGGAGGAGGAGAACGAGAGAGACAATGAAAAAAAAGAAAATGAGAAAATGAGAGGGAAAAATGGGGGAAGGGGGGAGATTTGGTGAATTGGAGGGAACTGGAAAGGGAATCAAAAAAGGGTGTGGGTGGGATTCTCTGGAAAATAGAATAATTTAGAAAACAAAATAAAAAAATTGAATGCGAAAAATAGAAAAGGAAAAATAAAAGTAGTATAATATAACATACAGTACAGTACATCAGGTACGCATATATAAGAAGAAAAGAAGGAGGAGGAGGAGGCCGAAGAGAGAAAAAAAGAAAAGAAAGACAATTAAATTAAGATGAGGAAAAGAAATAAGAAGCTACTGTACAATAATGATAACAATAAAATAAATCCAAAATAAACTCAAAATAGAGCAAAATAAGATAGAATAGAGCGAGAAATCAAATAATACGGCTTCGTCTCAAGGCGAGAGAGAAGAGAAAAAAAAAAAAACGAAAAAAAGGCGACCACGCCCTCGACGCCCTCGACGCCTTCGCCCACCACCCTTTTCCTTCCTGCTCCTGCTCGTTCGCATACGCTCTGTTGCAGCTCGCTTTTGGCTCAAATGCCTTGCTTGATTGCTGGCTACGCGTTTTAGAAAGGGAGGAAATAGCTTAAATTTACTCCGTAATGAAATAAAAATGTAAAATAAAAAGATAAAAAGGGTAATAATTAAAAAAAGAAAAGGGGGGGTTAGCAGGAAAAGCGCGTTTCACTCAATTAGGTAAAGACCTAGGAACCTATAATAATAGCAGCAAGCTTGCCAGAGGTCGGAGACAATTGACAATTCGCGAAAATGCGCATGCGTCTGCCTCTGCGTCTGTGGTCCGCGTCCTTGTCCATGTATACGACTACTCGCTCAAGCAGGGCCGCGGAAAACAACTGGTGCAAGCTTGGCTGGGTTCTCGCATGTTGTCTACGGTTCCGACCAGATGGGGACACGTTTTGTAAACTCGAAGGTATAAATACGGAGTACGACTTGCTCTGCTGCAAACTCGTCGGGTAGAAACCGAATAACTAGCAGGTAATGCGACGCAGAGTGTGGGGAGGCTGGGTAATACACATGTACCTTTATACATGCTGTATTATCTGGTGTATCTTTACCAAACGGCCTGGACTGAAACAGCCTGTTAGCCCGTTTCTGGATTGCTGGGCCTCGCCTCTTCGCCTCTTTCTCTTGCTCTCCTTCTCTTGTGAAGTTTCTTTTCTTTTGCCTTTTTGTCCCTTGTTTTTTCCCGAAGCGTCTCTTTTTGCTCTTTTTATGCATATGATTCAACCAACCAAAAGCCCTGTACGCAGAGGGCAAGCAAGCACAGGAAAACTGGGAATGAGAGAGAGAAAAAAAAAAAAGGGCATTAGTGCGCATAGCATACAGCGATAACGCAAGAGAGGCAGTAAAAGTAACGTCAGCTAACAAGGATTCCGGGAAAGGGGAAGCTGCATTGGCCGGATGGGCATCGAATGCAACGAATTTGGATGTTGTGTAGTATTGCTATTTCATCTTCTGATGCTGGGTTTTTCCAGCTGGTCAAGTAAGTCAAAGTCTCTCCCCCTGTAGGCAGAAATAGAACTACGCAGTGACAGTCAAGTCATTTCTCATTGCGGCTCAAAAAATAAGCACATTTCTTGTACGTAGTAGTTGTGCAAGGGTACCTCCTGTACGAGGATTAGAGAAGCGCCTTGGCAATCCGAAGCCCATGTCATTGAAAAACAACAAAATTTGAGAAAGAGGCATAGAGACGAGGCCAATGGCCAACAGCTGTAGTACGAAAGTCGTTCAAGATTTCTTCTTGAGCCGGAATCCAACGGAGAGCACAGTCCTGCCTCGCGTCTCATTGACATGTGAGCTGCGTCTTGAATCTCGCTGAACAGCTCTCTAGGCCACAAAGCAATCATATTTCATCCAGCTTCTCGGCCGCCCGTTCTCATGCTAGCAGAAGCAATACTTATTGTAGTGTACACGAACTTTTTGTGCTTCTTCCGCCATGCTTTTCGACGTCGGCAAAACAGAAGAAAACCAGCAGTCCCTATTGTTTTCCAGTTATTTGAGATTTTTTTTTTCTTTCCTTTTCTTTCCTTTTCTTTCCTTTCAGTCTTTCCCTATTTTTTTTTTGTACATTGGATTCCAATCTGGGTAGAGACAGGCAAGCAAGATCCCAATATTATCGAACATGTCACAACTCAATTTTTTTTTTTGCGAGTCGCAACATTGTATGAACTCCCAAGGAAAACGTCATAAAGACAGAAACACCACCTCCAGCCGAAAACCTTCACCATTTCCTTCCCATCTTTGCAAATACTGGATGCCGCTTGAAATCGAACCAGCATGCTCCACCCCTCTCTATCACTAGCTCCAGGGATCTCCAAGAAGGCGAAGCCATAGAGCTGCGAGACCGCACCAGGACTGCGCGTTGCACTTAGTCCTTCTTCTTGGAGGCGCCGCTCTTGACCCGCTTGGCCACGGGGCGGTTGATGTGGTGTGCGGGGATCCAGCTGGCGTCAAAGTCTTCGGTGCCGGTGCCGGCGCCAGTGGACTCGTTGCCAGACAGGGCATCAGCGCTGGCAGCCTCGGCGGTGGTAGCGGCCTTGCGGCCCTTGCGGCCACCGGTGCTGGCGCGCTTGGCCTGGGGGAAGAGCGCCTCGATCCAGGTCTTGTAGACAAAGTACAGAGTGCCGCCGAAGGCGCCAGTGAGGAAGATGTACAGGAAGATGCTGCGCGAAGAGGACACGAGAGTTAGCCATAAACAGGAAAAGGATATGATTGAGAGAAAAAGGAGAGACAGGGGAAGATGAGATGACCGAGAAGCACCTACATCTGCGGGTCAAAGATGTTGATCGGGGGATCGACGATGGAGGCGGTGTCGCTGTGGGCGACGACCTGGAAGATCTGGCCGGCGGAGTTGGTGATGACGACGACCAGGTCGAGGCGCAGGTCGCGCGGCTGCAGGTCCAGGGCGAAGTTGTAGGGGTAGCCGCGGGTCTCGCCGGGGCCCAGCAGGGCGTCCTTGGTGGACTCGTACGAGACGGTCGTCAGGTTGGCGATGATGCCGGCAGAGGGGGGCACGCCCTCGGGCAGGGGCTGGGTGTTGGACAGGGCACCGCCGATGATGCTCACGCGGATGGGCTCCTCTTCATTGTTGGTCACCTGGACGATCGACTTGGTGGGGCGACCGTTGATGAGCTTGAGGCCGAAGATGTCCGCCTCGGGGAACTTGGCCTCGACGTCAATGTTCAGGTCGGGCGCCGCCTTGGACTGAGCGCCCTGGTCAGCCTGCAGAGGAGAGTCGTCAGCGATGCGCCAGCACGGGACAAGAAAGCAAGCTCAAGGGGGGGAGGGTGAGAGGGAGCGGGTAGAGAAGAATGAGCAATTGAGGACTCTGGCTTACCGTTGAGGCACCGAGAACCTGCAGCGCAAACAGCGCGAGGGCCGAGAACTTGAGCGAAACCATTTTTGCGAGATGAGAAGACCGGCAGGGGGAGCAAGGGGAGAGACGAAAATGGAAAGATGGCAAGAAATGAAGAAGCCCTATTAAAAACAAGCAGAGAAAAGAAGCAGCTAAAAGAAAAAAAAAGCTTAAGCTCGAAAAAGAGACCTTGATGGAAGAAAGAAAAGGGACAAGGACAAAAAGGAAGGGAAGATAATAGAAAATAAGGGATATTCACACACACACACACACGCGCGAGACGGAGTTTCGTTTTGGCCAGTTTAGGGTCGTGTGGTTGATTGCTTTCGAGGCCAAAGAAAGTTCAGGGCAGAAAAGGGGAGAGGATTTGGGGCAGCGCACAGCCAATGTGGAGAGGGCAGAGAGTGAGAGCTGTCCCAATTGCGCGAAGAGTGTTTGGGGGAGCCACCAAAAAAGCTTCCCATTGCAATCTGGCCTTCTTTTTTTTTTTCTGGGTGTCGGCCACAAGTGTATACATAGTGGAGCTGCGCCAATTCTCCCCAAGGAGTGGACGTGCTTTATCGCCGCAATCTTGAATTATGTAATAGTCCAGCTTTCTCCACAAACGGCTGCTCTTCACTGCTGATCCTTGAGCATATAAGTATACGAGGTATGCGTTATTTGTGTTCATGCCGTGTTCTTCAGCACTAAAATGGTGAGGCTGGTGAAGATCGTAGATGTGGACAGCAGATGCGTATTATTCTTTAGATTTATAGGCAGAGACTAGTGCAAAACAACCCCGTTTACCAAAGGCGCGTGTGTATGTACAATATAAATCCAAATGGAAACCAAGTCTGTAAGGACAGATCAAAAGGAACAATGAAACTTGACCAGCGATGCAGTTTAAGAGAAGAAAAGAAATAGGCCCAAAAAACCAAGGGACAATAGAAGGGCATTTGACAGCCATCTAGCAAATTAGGGAGAAATAACCCAAAAAGTATATATAGAAAAAGAAAGACACCCATGGACTCGTCAACCAGAGAAAGAAAGAACTAGCTCAGGCACGAGACGAATCCGCTCGGCGCAGTGTCTACAGCGTCTTATGCCAGCTCCCGCAGCTCGCCGTCTGGCCGCTCCGTCGGCAGCTCGGCCATGTCCAGCGTTGTCTGCACGGGCCCAGAGTGGAAGCCCATGCCGGGCGCCGGCGCCGGCGCGCTGAACGAGCCGAGGTGGTCTTCGGGGCTGAGACCGACGCGGCTCTCTCCAACAGCAGCGGCAGCAGCGCCGCCCGCTGCCGGGTCGGGGCTGCCGTAGCCGGTGAAGCCCGAGCTGGGGCTGTGCGGGGGCAGCGTGCCGCCGCCGCCCAGTATGGTGCTGTTGTCGAGTGGCGACGGCGACGGCAGCGACGGCGACGGCAGCGGCGCGCCCGTCTGCGGGTCGTACTGGGTCGCATACGGCTCGTACACCTTGGCGTCCTGGTACTGCGGCTGCTGCTGCTGTGGGTGCTGCTGATACTGCTGATACTGGTACGCGGCGCCGGCCGCGCCTCCTGCCACGAGTCCGCCGGCAAGCGCGGCGCCGCCTGGCCCGCCCGGCCCGCCCGGGCCGTTGGGGTCGGCGGCGTAGTACTGCTGCTGCTGCATCGGGGGCTGCTGGGCCATGGGCGACGGCTGCTGGCCCGGCGGCCCCGGTGGCCCCGGCGGCGGCACGGCATTGTTGACCTTGTTCTTGTTGCGGCGCATCAAAAAGAAGGCGCCCAGGCCGATCAGCGCCAGGCCGCCCACGCCGCCCACGACGCCGCCCACGATGGCGCCCACGTTGGTCGACGAGGGCGCCGGCGTGGGCGACTCTGTCGTCACGATCGGCGACACAGAACTCGTGACCGTCGACACGGGATTCGACGCAGAGTTCGTGTCTGTCGAGGAGCTGCTGATGCTCGTGCTGGTGGTGCTGGTGGTCTCCGTCGTCGGCTGGTAGTAAACGTAGATGAGCGTCTTGGACGTGCTGCAGTCGAGAAGCTCGTAGCCGGAAAAGACGCTGTCGAGATAGGAATAGGTGACACACTCGGGGTAGGAGCCGTTGAAGATGCCGCTGTGCGGGGGGGTTCGCTGTTAGTGAGTCTGCTTGGAGGAAGACGAAAAGGGTCCAGGCAAACAGCAGCCAAAAAAAAAATAAAAATAAAAATAAAAATAAAAAAGGGAAACAAGGAAACTCACCACCACAATGTGAAGGAGTTCGATGCCGTATATAGCTCGCTCTGCGACTGAGCCAGACAAACCGTGGGGATGGGGCACGTCGTGGACGAGTCGGGGCAGCAGCCGACCACGGAATCAAGCGTGTTGACGACACACTCGTCCCGCGTGTTACAGCTCAGAGACAGGCCTGGCGGTCGGTTAGCTTTTATCTGCCTCCCCAGCATCCAGAGCGGTCACCGAGTCACTTACTTTCTACGCCTCTGACATAGCCGCACGTGTTGTCGGAAGAGTCCCGCTTGCCGTTCAGGAAGCCGAGGACTGCCGGCGGCGTCGTGGCTGGTGCCTCGGCCAATGCGAGGTTGGCGTACTCCTGCATTACAAGCCCGGGCGCAGAGGCAAGATCTTTGGTGGTCGGCGGTGCCGTCTCCCGCGGCGGTCTCCAGTCGACACCGCCGCCGCGGAACCACCAAGCATCGGCAGAGCCCACCAAGCAGGCGGCCGCCGCAGCGGCAGCCAGCCCGGAAAAGGTACCTCTCATTGCAAGCTCTCTATTGTCACTTTTGTCTTCTCTTTTCTTTTCTTCGCTTCGCCAAGCAGCCGCCCGCGATCTACTCGCGATCTAATAATTGGCGTTGTAAGTGCAATGAGAAAGAGTAAATGAAGGGACTGGGAAAAGGCTCTTCGAGTAATCAAAAAGAAAAGCAAAAAGAGCAAATAAAAGAGAGCAAAAGGAATCGGAGCTGAGAACCGAGAGGTGGGAGGGAGGGATAGGACTATCAGCACTTTTATTTGTCGGGGGGACGCTCCGGAGTCCTTCCAGACAGTCTTAAGCTTAGACAGATGCAGCGGGGCTCGATGGGCTGAGCTGGGCTGGACCTGCGTGGACTGGACCTGCGTGGACTGAATAAGAGGCTCTGCTGCGTGGCAGAGGCTTTCAAAAAGGGCTCGTTTTCTATAGAAGATGCTACGGAAAAAGAAAGCAGTCCTGTCTGGCATGGCAAGCTAGCCAAGAGACTACGGGATTCCGGCTTACTGGAGGTTCTCGCAACAAGTACGTCAACAGCAACTCACACTACAATAGCGATGATAATAATGAGACAAAAGACGGTCGAGGAAATTGCGCAGAGCACCGAAAGGGTTTAGTTCTTGCAGAAAAGAAATATTGGTCGAGAAAAGGTCGGCGAAAGACCGTTGTTGATTCGCAGAAGAGGTGGAGTGCAGACCAGGCCAAGAAAGGAATCAGCCACAACAAGCACGTTAACAAAATGATAGGACGAACCCGAACAAACGAAACGAAACAAACGAAAACCAGGGAGCTGGGCAAGTAAGCATAAACGCACACCCACAAGCACACGCACAGGAGGCCAGATACGGCAGCGCAGAAATATGTACATACATGAAATAAGCCTAGACGATCTGCCTGTGACGCCAGGCCACCTGAAAGCCTTGCCTCAACGCCAAATGTCTTAGTTCTTGGAGCTGTGGGTCATACTTTCTAGGAATTGGCAACGCAGCTAGGGAGCAGGAAGCTCTGTGCTAGCACCTGTCTTCTTTCCCGCAGGATCCATAGCAAAAAAAGAGGCTGTGCTGCCAGTTGTCCGTCAAATATGACCTTCCGCTGTCAGCCGTCTCACCTGCCAGCAATGGTGCTGCCGCTATTGGCATCTCGAACTACGGAGCACCGGCAAAAGGATGTGTTGCGCAGTAAAGTTCTCGTAAAAAAGAGCCTAGCACAAAAAAAAATCTCTCGCCAGACATTTGACCTTTTATTCCATACCAGAGCAAGACTTCAACTCAAGGTGTCTTCTTTCATTTCTTTTTTCCGCTTGAGTTTTGAGAAACATCTAGGATCACCAAGCCCGCTTCTCAACTCCTCTTTCTTTGTATGATATGCAAGCTGATATGACCTATTTAGTTAGTGTCTGAACCAAGAATCTAGCGTCTACCCCAGCCTTTCTTAGTTGATTCCTGAGTAAGCGGGCTGAGGAAAATACAGCCTGCTCACCAGTCGGTCAGAAAAAAAGAAAGTGAGGGATGTCGGTATATGTGCAGATGGAGCGTACTGCACAAAGAGCGTCGGTAAAAGGAGTTGGATATAGCAAAGATTGTTTTGAAAAAGGACGTCTGCGAGTCACGCGGAGTAGAGTGTAATATGTCTGTCTATTAAAAACGGGATACTATATAACTAGCTTGTGTTCTTCACAGCAGGAGAGCCGCCTGGACCCCTTCTCCAGGCAATGCAACTCAGCCTTAAGAGATCCGCCTTTTGACGGGAAATGTGGTATGCGTGTAACCGGCAGCTTCCCTGGACTCGATTAATGTACCGCATCTCGATAACAGATGACCGTACATATTTCAGGTCCGAGGGGCTGACTAGTAAAAGAGAAGTAGACGAACGCCATCGACTGAATTGGAATGGGAAGCCAGCCACTTCTTGTTCAGCTCAAAAATTGCGTCGAATGCGACCTGTCTTTCACTGACTAATGACAGGTCGAGGCGCGCATGGCAGCCAGACATCACCAGCTTTCAAAAAGTTTCATGCAATTGTTCAGTAGAAGAAATTTAGGCAGCTTCAATCTATGTCTTTTGGGTAGGTGACGCCTCTATTTCTTAAGCAGTTGAGATCTTGCAGAGATCATGCAGAACAGAGCTGCTTGAAATCGCTTGCCTTTTTCATATGCTCAGCTGAGTGGCCTACCACAAGACCATGTAGACAAATAAGCCTATAAACTCTCACTATGTGCGTATTACAATCATGATAATCGGGATTGGGCGTGTCAGGGAAAATGAAGTCCGTGTGCGCCAGTGACGGACGCCATGCGGAGTGTTCATGCGATTCCGTCCCGTTGTTTCTTGTCTGTCTGTCTCTCTGTCCTGTCTGACATGGCCTCAATTACCGGTATCTCCGTCTTTTTGCTGGTGCCTACAACTTTTTTTTGCTATGCCAAGGACTTTAATTCGGCTGTTTGGCCATCCGAGAGCTTTTCCTCGTACGAGTTGGGAGCTCTGCGTGGGCTCTTGACCAATGTGGGGAAGCAGAAAAGCTTTCAATGCGTGAATGCTTGCTCTCTAGTCTAAAAAGGGGGGTCCCTTCAGGGGGGCGCCGCGCAAAAAAAACACGCGTAATACTGAGCCTAGCCCGGTGCAACCGTTTTGAAAAAAAAGATTTGCGGTCCTGGAGCGCATCCGTTGCTCTGGGGCAGCGATTTCACCGCTTTCACTTACGGCAGAAAAGCAGCGATCTCCAGGGTCCCTTTTTCTCATTTTCCCTTTTAATGCGACCGGTCCGCGCTCCCTCTCTGCACGCGGTTCTCCATTGTTCCCTCGTGTTGGTTCTCTCCTTGGTTTCCAACTCGCAGAGCCTCTCCGGAGTTTCGCCCGTCGACTCGCCGCCCTAGCTCATCCCTATCAATTGCTCCCGCTGCCGCCCCTTTCTTTTTCCTTCCGCCGCCGTCATGAGAGTCCTCGCTATAATCGGCGCCGTCCTGGCCGCCATCGTCTACCTCATTGAGAAGAACCTCGACTCGTTCTACATCTTTGACACGCAGGACCTCCACGACCTGGTCAAGCGCAGTCTGGAAGTGCACGGCAATGACACGGCAGCGGTGATGAACTACATCCGCAGCGAGCTGAAGGGACGGGACGAGCTGTCGACCTATGTCAGCATGGACAACGAGTGGATCTTCAACAACGCCGGCGGTGCCATGGGCGGCATGACTATTATTCATGCCAGTGCGTTTCCCCGGCTCTTCTTTTAATGCGCCTCCTATTGATGGATGCTTTTTTTTTATGACCGTGGGCCGTCGCTAACTCAGCAAACAGGCATCACTGAGTACCTAATCTTCTTTGGTAAGCTTCCGCAGCCCCCTACTCCCCTTTTTTTCACTAATTGGCCTTTCTTCCTAACTTTCTTGCACAGGCACCGCCGTCGGCACCGAAGGTCACAGCGGCCGCCACACCGCCGACGACTACTTCCACATGCTCAAGGGCGAGCAGTGGGCCTACGTCCCCGGCGAGCTCGAGAAGGAGGTCTACGTGGCCGGCGACGTGCACCACCTCCGCCGCGGCGACGTCAAGCAGTACCGCATGCCGGACACCGCCTTCGCGCTCGAGTACGCGCGCGGCTGGATCCCCCCCATGCTCTTCTTCGGCTACGCCGACTGCCTCACGAGCACCCTCGACTTCCCCACCCTCTGGCGCACGACGTACGTCACGGGCCGCAACATGATCGCCAACCTGCTGGTCGGCAAGATCTGAGGGAAAGAGAGAGAGGCGAGAAGAGGACAGCGGAGGGAGCAGGAAGCAGAAAAGTATTCTTGTCATTTTTTGGGTATCCATTGAGCTGCAGGAACACCCCTTTTTTTGTCATATCTGTGTTTGTGAATATTTTCACTATCGCAATGTATAGTATATAATAGACGATAGCCAAGGCCGGATTTTTCTTTTCTGTTCGGCTGCTTGTGTTTTAATATTTTACCCTCTATTCGCTTCTCGTAGGAAATTGCTTCATATGCAATTCCTTAGCCGTCCCATACAAATGCATGATGAAGACAGATACGAAATACAATGCAAGAGATGAAGGACTGTTTAAAGACGATGTGACGTGACTGGCTCATGACGATAATAACTTATCTTCTTATACGGCATTGTTAGCAAACATAGGCTGTGTGATGCACTTCAAGGGTGGGCATCGGGTACGTCTAAGCCCACCATTGCTCGATGCGCGGCTGTGAGAGGCACAATTCATTCCGTTCCAGACATAAGAGTCATAGCTGGTTGCGAAGATGAACTGGAAATCGGCTTGAAGATGGACGAGTCACAACCCCCACGGTGTGTGTTTGGTAGAAGTAACGGAACTGGATGAAACTAAGGTACATAGTACTCTATAAGGCTGTGCTGTCAAGCAGTTCTGATAAGGGGTTGATGCGCGTGGCTGTTCACCGCCCAGAGATTCTGCCATGACTCAACCTCTTTCCCAGAAGGCGGCCCCCAATGGCTCTATATAGTAACTGCGCTCTTGTACCGTACGGCGGGGAAGGAATGGAGGGAGGGGCAATCAATTTTGTGTTTGGGTTTTCTCTAGTGGCCAAAAAGCAACCACAATTCAGCCTTTTAGTCTATCGTTTCAACTGGAGTTGCTGGTTTTTTTTTTTTTTAAACCTCCTCTCTGTTCTTTTGAACTAACGAAACTACCCTTCTTATCTACAATCGCCTGGCAACCAAGGATCACCATGGATGCAAAGGACTCCGCGGCCGTTGGCTCTGAGCGGACGCTCAAGCTGGAGAATGTACGTCTAGTCGTCGTGCTCTGCAGTTGAAATTTTACTGTTTGTAGGCTTTCGGGATAGCAGACATTGACTGAGATATAACCCAGACCGAGAAACGTGACACTCTAGTTGCCGTAAGTTCGACCACGAAAAGACCTCTCCTACGCATACAGGGTCCTCTACCTTGACTGTGGTGTCTCTCGAGACTAAAGCTTTTGCTCTTTCTCTCTACCTACAGGACGAGCTGCGCTTCCAAGAAGAATGGGAAAAGGCCAAGTACTTCGAGCAGGATGCTCCCCTGCCCTCCGAGCCCCAACAAGACAAACTGTTCACGACCATGGCCTACCCGTACATGAACGGTAGCCTGCACGCCGGCCACTGCTTCACCTTCTCCAAGGTCGAGTTCATGACCGGCTTCGGGCGCATGGAGGGCCGCAGGGCCTTGCTGCCCCAGGGGTTCCACTGCACCGGCATGCCCATCAAGGCTGCTGCTGGTACGTAGAATCCCCTCTCAGAGCGCGCATGAATGGCCTTTTCAGAGAAACTCACAGAAAATAGACAAGCTGAAGAGAGAGGTGGAGCTGTTTGGTCAGAACTTTGAGGGCGCAGACGTCGAGGAAGTCCTGGCTCTCCGGCCTGCTCCAAGCGCAAAAGAGACTGAGGCTCCAGCAGCCCCAGCAGCCCCTGGCAACGCAAAGACGGACATGAGCAAATTCAGCAGCAACAAGAGCAAGGCTGTCGCCAAGTCTGGAAAGGCAAAATACCAGTTCCAGGTGCGTCCACTAGAATTTGTGTTGGATTTTCTATTTTTAAATTTTGATTTTATCCCAGCTATGTGTAAACCTCACTGACAATACCCCTGTCCCTCCTGTAGATTATGCTGTCCCTGGGATTTCCTGTTGAAGAAATCCACAAATTCACCGAGCCCGAATACTGGCTGCAGGTGTTCCCCGAGAAGTGTGAGACCGACCTGCGCCGCCTGGGCGCTCGTGTCGACTGGCGCCGCTCGTTTGTCACGACGCCCGCCAACCCCTACTACGATACATTCGTCCGCTGGCAGATAAACCGCCTGAAGGAGCTGGGAAAGATCAAGTTTGGAAAGCGGTATACAGTATACAGTCCAAAGGATGGCCAGCCCTGCTTGGATCACGATCGAAGCTCTGGCGAGGGTATCACAGTCCAAGAATACGTCGGCTTGAAGATGAAGGCACTGGAGTGGTCGGAGAAGGCCAAACAGGTGATCGGCGACAAGATCCCTGCCGGTGCTGATGTCTTCTTCATCCCTGCCACCCTGCGTCCAGAGACGATGTACGGCCAGATCTGCTGCTTTGTCGGGCCCACCGTCGCCTATGGTATTTTCAAGATTCCTACCAGCAAAGACGGCAAGTTCGAATACTATCTGTGCACTGAGCGCGCCGCTCGGAACATGGCATACCAGAACATCTTGCCGTGGGGCGAATTCTCCTCTGTCGTGCAGCTGCTGGGCTCGGACGTCATTGGCACTCTGGTCGATGCGCCCCTGTCCGTGTACGAGAAGGTGTACATCTTGCCCATGCAGACACTGAAGCCGACAAAGGGCACTGGGGTTGTCACGTGTGTCCCGTCCGACAGCCCAGACGACTATGCCACGGTCACAGAGCTGCAGCGCAAGCCTGCATACTATGGCATCCAGAAGGAGTGGCTGGAGAAGGATATCCTGCCCATTATCCAGACGCCTTCGTCCAATATGATTGCCAAAGACTTGGTTGAGAAGCTGAAGATCAACTCACCCAAGGACACGAAGCTGCTGGAGCAGGCCAAGGAGCAGGCATACAAGGAGGGCTTCTACCAGGGCACCATGTTGATCGGCGAACACAAGGGCCTGTCCGTCCAGGAGGCGAAGCCGTTGATCCGGAAAAAGCTGATCGACGCCGGTCTGGCGTTCAACTATGCCGAGCCCGACGGTGAGGTCATCTCGCGATCGGCAGATGTATGTGTCGCCGCCTACTTGGACCAGTGGTATCTGAACTACGGCACGACCGAGAACGGCGGCGACGGCGAGTGGTGCAAGCAAGTGCTGGACGCTCTGGAGGATGGCACTGTCAACTGCTTCTATCCCGAGGCGAAGCATGCGCTGGAGCAGACGCTAAACTGGCTGGGACACTGGGCTGTGAGCCGCTCGTTCGGCCTCGGCACCAAGGTGCCGTGGGACCACTCCCAGCTGGTTGAGAGTCTGAGTGACAGTACGGTCTACATGGCGTACTATACGGTTTGCTTGTACCTGCACGGAGATATTTTTGGCAAGACGCCAGGTAAGGCGTCGAAGCCGATTACTCCCGAACAGATGACCGACGCTGTGTGGGACTATATCTTCTGCCGCACAGATTCTGTCGAGAGCGACATTGCCAAGGTTGACCTGGAGGCTATGCGGAGAGAATTCCAGTATTTTTACCCGCTGGATGCCCGCATATCCGGCAAGGACCTGATCAACAACCATCTGACCTTCTTCCTGTATCACCATGCCGCCCTCTTCCCTAAGCAGTATTGGCCACGCGGAGTGCGCGTCAACGGCCATCTGCTGGTCAATGGACAGAAGATGAGCAAGAGTACGGGCAACTTCTTGACGCTGCACGAGGCCACGGAGAAATTCGGTGCCGACGCAACTCGTGTTGCGCTGGCTGATGCAGGCGACGGTATCGAGGACGCCAACTTCGAAGAGGCGGTGGCCAACGCTACGATTCTGAGACTGTACGAGCTGCGCAAGTGGGCTCAAGAGACCCTGGCAGATGAGAGCCTGCGCCGTGGCGAGCTGCGTCTGTTCGATAAGATGTTCGCAAACGAGATGAACACTCTGGTCATCGAGACTAAGAAGCAGTACCAAGGCACGCTGTTCAAGCTGGCTTTGAAGAGCGGTTTCTACGACTTTGTAAGTCGCTATCTCCCAGCAATTACTGTTTTTTGTTGCTTCTTCTGCATAACCCAAACTGACAGAACGATAGATTGCTTCACGAGACTGGTACCGTGACATCACCAAGGCGTCAGGCGACGGCATGCACTATGATTTGGTGAAGCGCTACGTCGAACTGCAGGCACTGCTGCTGACACCAATGTAAGTTGATTACGTGTTTTGCGCCCTCTTACTATTTTTCATAGTACTGACACCGAACCAGCACACCTCATTTCAGCGAATACCTGTGGCGAGATGTCCTGAAGCACGATGGCAGTGTACAAACTGCGCTGTATCCGACAGTGCCCGCCCCTGACCCGAGTTTGACGGCAGCGCGCAACTACATCCGCAGCGTAAGTCTTACTGCTCCGTGCAATCTATAAGAAATCGACAAACTAATCATCGCATAGACCACCTCAAGCATCACGGCGGCAGAGGGCCAGCAAGCCAAGAAGGTATGTGCATATCTCATCTGCCATGGTATTTCGTGCGCCGTAAACCAATTGCTAATCAATGTTATTTCCAGCTGGCGAAAGGAAAAGCGGCGGCTTTTGACCCGAAGAAGCCTAAGAAGCTGACAGTTTTTGTGGCGGAAGCTTTCCCAGAATGGCAAGACAAGTGTATTGGGGTAGTCAAGCAGGTGCTGGAGTCGACGGGCAGTATTGACGTCAAGGCCGTGACAAGCAAACTGGACAAGTCCGAGCTGAAGCGGTCGATGCCGTTTATTCAGTCGTTGAAGAAGCGCATCGACAGTGGCGAAGACGCGCGCGGTGTGTTTGACCGCAAGCTGCCGTTTGACGAGCTGGCGACGCTGGAGGCCATGGTGCCAGGCTTGAAGCAGACGGTAACCAAGCTGGAAGACATTGTAATTGTCTCTGTCAAACCAGGCGCGACATCGGGCACGGTGTACAAGAGCGACGGGAAGCCTCTGGAGAGCCTGCCGCAACCGGCAGCCTCTGCCACACCAGGCAACCCGAGCTTCTTCTTCGAGAACCTGTAGGGGGAGTACGGAGATAGATCTACGATGAGGATCTGTGTGAGGATTGGAAATTGGAATGATCTGATTAGAGGAAGGCATTTGGCAGGGGTTACTTTATGTCTGTGCAGTTTTGTTATGTTTTACAACGGTACGTTGGTGCTACTTTCGTATGCAATTGGGGAAAGAAAAAAAAAGGAATCGACATAAAAGAAGAGACAAGTGAGAAGAAAAGATGGCATTTTCAATAGAAAGCGACGATTCCAACAAGGACGAGAAGAAGAGGGAACCCATCTTGTTGTTCCACTGTGGCGTCTTGGGTAAATACTTGAGTTTCATTTTGGGGGACCGTTTTGAGGAACGCAGAGCAAGAAAATGTTCGGTTTGTGCACCCTCGAGTCGAGTTCATCTCCTGAATTTGGCAACCTCTGACGAGGTGATGTACGGGATGAGCTCAGAGGCTCGGCAGCGTTTCCTTTGCATGACGACCAGGGGCAACAATGGCTGGAGCGACAACTGCAGCAGTGGGAGACTCCTGGTTTTGCAAATGGGCAGCAAGACTAGCCGAGGGGGATGAGTCTTTTTGCAGGCGATTGATCTGCGAGTTTCCAAAGCTGGGATCCAAGTTTTTCTCTGACGGGCCCCCTCTAATTCTAGGCCTTTTAGAAATTCCAGAAGAGCAGAGCTTTCTTTTATGGAGATAAAGATTACATTTGTCCTTCATCAGGGATAACACAAGCCCTAGTCAACGTTTGATTGGCATCGGTTTGGCAACAACGCCAATACTCCAGAAGAGAAGAGAGCTAAAATGAGGCAAAGCAAACAAAATCATGGGTACATACTTCGAATGCCTAGGCATTACCCCGTGAGACGGTAGATGAGATGGACAGCGGAAAAGATGACGAGATACAACGAATACCGCCACAGACGCAGTTGACAGGCTTGGCAAGAACGAACCGACAGAAGCACCTTTTTCTTTCCTATTTCAGTTTCATTTCCTGTGACTCTTTCTGACCTTCTTCGCAATCTTCTTTTCCTTCTTTAATTCCTTCCTTTTCGGAGAATAAGTTCCCTACCCCATCTCGTAGAATTCGTCTTAAGCGACCCGTCTTTCTTTCCCTTCGTAACTCCGCTTTTGGACAATAACAAGTGTTGTCCGGCGCTGCCGTGTATAATTGCACTTGCCAATTTTGTTCTTTCTAAATATGCATATTTTTCTCCTCTGTGCGAGTAAATTAGGAAAATAAAATAGGTACAATAAAATATAAGATACCCAATGAAATAAAATAAAACACCCGCACAAAGCGAATAAGAGTTTGCGAAGGATGTTATCAACCGGCTATTTTGCTCTCCTTCTAGCCACAGTATCGCTCTCTGGAACGTCTTGGCGCAGCGATCAGCGACTCTTCGCTGCATTTTTCGTCGATCGTAAGGAGGTCTCTTATCCTAGGAGTTCGTGTTTTAACACCGGGCTGCCTCTTCTCGGTCTTCTCATCTTCTAGTAAAATTGGTAGCTGCATCATCGTTTTAAAAAAAAAAAAAAAAAAACTTGTCAATTCAGTCCAGGCTCTTGTCAAAGAGCACTGCGCCTCATTCTTTCTTAGTGCTGCCTCATTTTTTTCTTAATGTCTTTACGCTTTGCTGCTCCTGTACATGCCAGCGGCCATTTTTGTCATGAGTGCATTGTACTTTGATTTTGGTATTACCCATTGCTTCCCAGCCTTCTCCCTCCTCTTCGCTATCGCCTCTCTCTGGTCACACCGCTCCACTTGTACACGTGCATATACAAGAAACGCGAACCGTCTCTCCACCCAACCAGTGCTACATTGAGGGTGCGCTTTATTTGGCCGTGCGTTACGGAGATATCCTCGAAAAAACTCTTTGCAAAGTATATACTCTTGCGTCTATCTTACGCTTCTGTTGCTTTTCTCTCCGTTTTGCTTCGTCCTCTTGCAGCCAAGTAACAAGGGGCACTAGACAGCACGAACAAGGGCAGTTTGATGCGAGAGATACAAGCTATAGCTGTGTTCGTTAATAGCAACCGTGCCTTGATAACTGATCCTCTTACTGTATGTGAAGACGGCGATCTCATAGGCTCTTTGCTCGCCAATTCGCCCCATTGGTTGTGCGGAGAACTGCCAAAGCCCGGTCTCCTCCCTCTATGCCACCACTTTATCCTGCTGAAAAAGTTTCTCAGTCCCCCCTTTCTCAGCCGGACCCCCATTTTATGTTTTGCTGGTTGACCTTTGTCCCGCTCCCTGCGCAGTTAGCGGTTAGCAACCTCTTCCAGGGTGATTGAGCGCCTTGGGCCTTTCTGTCTTACTGTCTGTTGACTTCTCTGCCTTCCCTTCTTTATATCCCGCGGTCAGTTTTTAAAATCTCATATATTCCTTCTGTTCCTCTCTTCTTTCTTGTATCTTTCCCCCTCTTACTCCCTCTCTCACCCTTCTTCAACTTCGTGGCCCTTTTTATACTTGCATTTCTTTGCATTCGACTGCCTAGCTCGACTACCTAGCTAGTCAAAGGTTGTTTCTTCACAAAGCGTCACTGCAGAAGGCACCAATCAGATACCCACACCACCTCTGAGAATAGAGACATTTTATTTCCTCTTATTACCAACACCATGGACCCTGATCTGAGCGCTAGTATCACCAAGCACCCGCATCCTTTCCGGCTGGAACATTCTCCCCCTAGTCGCTCTACGTCGCGCCCGCCAGCAATATCGGCTGGCCCGTCAGACAGCGGAGATCGCACCGACAACAACGGTGATGGCGAGAAGAAGAATAATGCCTCTAGCACAGGCGTCGAGATAAAGGCTGAAGAGGAGGACAGTACGGTAGAGCGGCACCCGCCGACACTGAGCCCCGGCGGGCACAGCGACCACAGCAGCAACACAGCAGGCGGAGCCACGGATGTGGAAAGCCAGATCACAGCTGGTGCGGGAGGAGCAAGCCGCCTGCCTCGGTTCTCCGCCGAGACCGACCCTTTCGGCTTGTCATCTGCCTACAAGACAGATCAGGATCTAGCCCAAATCCGGCCTACGGGAGCGCGCAAGAGGCGCGTAGATGTCGGCTCTGGTGGCCGCGGACATGGCGGCAACAGCGGCGGAATTAGTTCAGACGGCAGCGGCGTTGGAAGTGGAAGTGGCCCTGCGAAGGACCATGGCCTGCTGGCCCGCTGCCTGCCGTTCTCGCTCGGGTCATTATTCTCATTTTCGCTACTGCCATCCTCCGCCCGCCGTGCTGTGCGGACACAGAAGCTAAAGGGCTTCTACAAAAATCAGAATGCCATGATCGAGAACATGCTTAAGAGCGTCGAAGAGCACCAGGCCGAGGCCCGCCAGGAGCAGGGTGATGATCAGCTGCGCTACCGCATCGCCGTCTACGGCTCGTTTATTGCCAATCTCGTCCTGGCGGCCCTGCAGATCTATGGTGCTGTTTCGTCCGGCTCCCTGTCGCTATTCACTACGATGGCGGATGCCATCTTCGATCCGCTGTCGAACGTCACACTTATCGTGACGAACCGAGCCGTCAAGCGTGTAGACCCGGCGCGGTTCCCCTCGGGTAAGGCGCGGCTCGAGACTGTCGGAAACATTGTGTTCTGTTTTCTGATGACGGCCGTCTCGTTCATTCTCATCGCGTTTTCCGTTCGCCAGATCATAGATGGTGTAAATGGAGGCGAGAAGGACAAGAACGACTTCCACCTGCCATCTGTCTTGGCCGTGGCGATTGCGTTTGCCACAAAGTTGGCGCTCTTCTTTTATACATGGGCTATTAAGGACCGGTACAGTCAGGTGTACATTCTCTGGCAGGACCACCGCAATGACCTGTTGATCAACGGCTTTGGTCTGCTGACGAGCGTTGGCGGCAGCAAGCTAGTCTGGTGGATTGATCCGATGGGCGCCATCATTCTGGGTGTGACGGTCTCGTTCATCTGGCTGAAGACGGCCTTTGCCGAGTTCCTCCTGCTGGTTGGCGTGGTGGCGTCCGTGGAGACGCAGCGCCTCATCACGTATGTGTGCATGACGCACTCGCCGGCGGTGCAGCAGATCGACACGGTGCGCGTGTACCATTCGGGACCGCGGCTGATCGCCGAGGTGGACATAGTCATGCCGCAGGACGCGACGCTGGGCGAGACGCACGACGTGGCTGAAGCCCTTCAGTTCAAACTGGAATGCCTACCAGATATTGAGCGCGCGTACGTGCACGTTGATTATGAAACTACGCACAAACCAGAGCATGCCTACAAGAAGGATCTCTAAGGCAGTGGGGAAACCGAGCTGAGAGGGGAGCTGAGGCGTTTTGTTAAAAAAAAAAAAAAGGAGCGGAGTGGAAAGAGCATGCGGGAAGGTCAAAACGCAAAAGCGGAAAAGGTATGGCGGCCCATTCGATTCTACGGTCACTACGGTCACTACGGTCACGATATACATTTGTCAGATTGTTTTTTTTTTTTAAATTATATTCGGCTCGGCTTCTGCACTGCTTCTTGTCGTTGTCTTATTTTCTGTCTCATCTATTCTGTGTGTATAGGCGGCCGCCATTGTAGATTCTTACCAGTTCGCAGCATATGCTATATTTATGAGCTTTGTATTTATTACATGAAAGACTTGACATCTCTTTATGACAATTGAAATTCTGATGTAAAACAATGCTGTGTGTATTATTTCGTCAACCTCAAGTCTTCGAATATCTGCTTGAAGAGAGGCATCGCTAGATCTGTGACGCCGAACTTTGCCAACACCAATTGAGAAAGATGCTATCAGAGCAAGTGGGCTGCAGGACATCTCCAAATGCAGCAAGAGGAAAATAGGAAAAAGGTCACACGCATGCGACTTCAACCAACAGTACTCCATGCATCTGCATTACGCAGAGAGACTAAAAAAAAAGTAGTCCTGGGATTGGGTCATGCGGCAGCGGCGGGGACGAAGAGGATAGCTATTTGCGGGGAAAAAAAAGAGTGCGCCTGTCCAAACCCTACTCGGCGAAAAGTAACATTAAGCAGGAAGATCCGCTCGTAATATGGGGAAATGGCTAATCCAAAATGGCATATTCAAGGCGAATTGGCCAGAAAGCGACTGCTGCTGTGGCGGAGAGGAGGGCTGTCTCAATAGAGATTCTGCAGCAGCGCCGATCTCAGCGGACATCAAAAGAAGGCCGTTTTGTGACGTAGGAGCTGAGCAAGCTATCTAACAGAGCTGCAGCACTGTGTCCCAGCACCACTAGCTCACTGTGGCTGTTGCGATTGAGCTGCCATTGGATGGGAAGAGCTCCAAATTCGGCATCCAGAAGTGAACTTCTGCATCATAGCTCATCATTGGCATGTTTGCTGACCGTCTATCAACGATTGGCATCAAGAACAAAAAAATTAAGGCAAGCAAAAGCACACGGCGAAAGAAGTTAAGCCCACTAAGCCCGCCTAGACGAGTACTTCTGGACTTTACCGCACTCAACCCGGCGAAGATAAAGAATCCAAGTCTATTCTCAACTTAAAATATCCTAATTCTGCCGGCAAAAACCAAGAAAGAGGAACTTGACACAACAGGGCAGGGTGTGCCTTGGAAAAGGCTAGGAAAAGTGCCAAATGGAAAATACAAAATCCTATTAGGTCTCTACCCTGAAAATTTTTTGGGGTAGGTCTTTGCTCCCCTGGTTATATCAGATCATTGGTAATATTAATATATCTAGGAGGGTGATAAAGCAAAAGATAAGACGCCTACATACGTACATACATATATGTACATAGCACAACATAACGGCAGGGTGCTTGCTTGACAAGCAGAAAGCAGACCAGGTTAGAACAGAATATATCCGTTTTTCTGTCTGCGCTAGCACTCTGTAGAACGGTTTAATCTGTAGCAAAGCTACAGACAATCTCTTTCTTTGATTGTGTGGCGTGGCGTGAACAGCACAAACCATTGGGAGAGTTGCGCTCTCTTCTCCTCGTATTTTCTTTTTCTTCTCGGTCTCTCTATTCACCACTCCATACCACGCCATGTGTGCAGGATGGCCATTCCTTCGCTTTATCCTTGCGGGCCCGTCTGATCAGTAAATTTCAAAGCAAACATATCTTTGCGACTCTTCTCAGTCGCAGAAAGATGCCAAAGAAAACTAGCGCGTCGATTTCCCTTGGTCTAGCCTACATACACGTAGATCAACTGTTTCGCGTTCCTGCAAGAGAGTCTCTCGTACTTGTGTTTTGTGCTTGTGGTCATAGCTTCTCAGCGAGAAAAAGGCCGCAACATAGTTAATGTGGATCCTAGCGCGTTAAAATTCCTCCGCTCGGCGAAAGAGGGTCATTGATCCCTGAAATTGAAGCCTACGAAGTATCATGAAGTTCAAGCGCCATCGTGAGGTGAGAGAGAGACAACATTGCGCCGTTCCGGCAAGGCAAGATGCAGCAATATATGATTAAATCCCACAATGCTCATGGCTGTTTGTCTCATTGGCGCATCTCACGCAGCTTGTCAATCGGCACTGTGGCAAGACAAACTAGGACAGCTTTCCATCAACCCTGTAATTACTTTGACCAATCACCTCCTCACTCGCTCGAGCTCTGGCTGCCCATGTCCTTCTTGATGCTTGTCTAAGGCTTAGAAACGCAGCGAACTCGGCCTAGACTTAGAAGAGCAATTCGATAATAGAGAAACAGCTCAAGCGGGCAGCAGTTTTGCTACTCGTCATGGCGCCCGCTACCACCACATTCTGCGGCCATGTTCTCTATGACATCCGATACATAATAAATAATAATACTACAACGTACCTCTGCATGTCTTGAGCTGCATTGCACCACCAGCGTCCTCTTTGCCGTTTCTTTTCTTCTCTCCCAACCCCTCTCCTCGCTTTTGCTCTTTCTCTCTTTCTAGCTTTCCGGTCTCCTCCTTCCTTCCATCTTCCGTCTTTCTCCTCTTTCTCTCCCCTCGTCCTCAACCTGCTCAACTTTCTCTCATTCCTTCCTTCCTCCCCTTCCTCTCTTTTGTCTCTTTCCCTCTTTCCCTTTCCTGGCCCCTCCCGCCTCGAGTGGTTCTATCTGGAGAGATTTGAATTGACGGGATTGCCTCCTGATAGCTTTTGTGTTTTTGTTCTTGCTCTCCTCTTTTTTGGTCTTTGGGTCTTTTGTCCACTTGCTTGCCTCGCTTTGCAGAGCTTTTTGTTCGTCTTGTCAGGATCTTTTCTGGCTAATAGTTTTCGTCTTGGCATTTCCATCCTTAATTCGATTTTCGTCTCGCATTCTGCGGTTGCTTCTTTTGTTTTGTCTTTGCTTTTTCCTGCTTGTTAGTGTATTTGCTCCTGAACTAGTGTCTGTCTGCCAATCGTTCCTTCTTTGCTTGTGCCACTGGTTCATTAGCGGCCACGCTCGTTTTGATAAGGCTCTACCGTTCCTTCTACTTTCGTTTCTCGACTTTGGCGTGAGACGCGCCTCTTCACGTCAGCCGACATCCGACCACGCTCCTTATCTCTCTTTAAACAAGAGGCTTCACTCCTTTTTTCTGCCTCCCTAAGACGCGATCGCTTTCCACAGCGATGTCTCTTCAGGCTGGGGAGGATGTCTACGCCACGGTAAGCTCTTATAGAGCTCTTCCGTCAACCAAGATTTTTTTTTTCTCGTGCCCGGCTCCCCCACGCTGACAACAGGCCACGCAGCTCCTTCTGAGCGATACATACTTGCCAGGTAAGCTCACCTCGATCCAATTGTGTAACTAAAAGCTTCTTCTTTGAACCTTATATTAATATCCACCTCTCTAGGAGCTTTGGTCTTGGCCCATTCTCTTCGCGATGCAGGCACCACCAAAAAGCTGGCCGTCTTGGTTACTCTCGACACCGTATCTGCCGAGGTCGTCACTCAACTCAAGGTATGCGCTCTGCAGCTACCCTTAGCTACCATCTACTAGCTTCCTCTTCGGCCTTCTGACGCCTTTAGAATGTATACGACCACGTAATATCGGTGCCGCGTATCAAGAACGTTGCCGCGCCTGGGAACCTTGACCTGATGAACCGGCCCGACCTCCATTCCGCCTTCACCAAAATCAATCTCTGGAAGCAAGCCCAGTTTCGAAAGATTGTATATATCGACGCCGACGTCGTCGCCTACCGCGCCCCCGATGAGCTCTTCGAACTCCCGTACGACTTTGCCGCCGCGCCGGACATCGGCTGGCCCGACCTGTTCAACACTGGTGTCATGGTCCTCACGCCCAACGTGGGTGAATACTACGCTCTCGCTGATAAGGCCCAGCGCGGGATCTCTTTTGACGGCGCCGACCAAGGTTTATTGAACATGCATTTCAAAAATTCCTACCACCGTTTGCCTTTTACCTACAACGTCACGCCGTCTGCTCACTACCAGTATCTTCCGGCATACCGCCATTTTCAATCTAGCATCACCATGGCTCACTTTATCGGAGCCGATAAGCCATGGTTCCGTGGACGTGGCACATCTGCCGGTGGCAGTGCCTACGACGAGATGGTCGGGCAGTGGTGGGCCGTCTACGACCGGCACTACCGGAAGGCTGTACGTTCCAGCTTTTATCGATGTTACTTCTTTATAGCAAATAGACTAATCCCTTCCTTTTTTATTCATACAGACCCCTCCTCCATCGGATTCCAAACAACCACCGGCGTCGGAACCTCCAGAAATCGTGCAGTACTTCGTGAAAGGCGAATTCCAGCCTACGGTGACTTATACACTAACCCCTGGCGAGCCCCCTCTGGATCTTGGAAGCTCGACATACGGTCAGCATTCAGAAACTCTGCCACCACCTCCTCCACCCCAGTCGTTTTTTGCGTACCATAAGCACCAGCAACACTCCCCCCAACCACCACCACCACCACCACCGCCCCAAGTGCATAATGAGAATGAATATGAACAGCCGAAACAGCAAGAGCACCACCACCACCACCACCATCATCACCATCATCATGGTGAAAATAATGATAATGATAATGGCCAGCACCAAACCCAGGAGCACGGTCAATCCGACCCTGGCCCTCCATTCTCAGCCCCTCCTCCATCTCAACAAGACACGCCGCTCCCACCCCCCGCTGCGTCCTTTGCTGTTTCTGAAGGGAACACAAACACTGAGACTTCAGAAGACCAGGTTCGAGGTCATGAAGCGGGAATGTCTCATCCTCCGGCGCCAGAGCAGAAGCAAGAGCCCAAGCAAGAGCCCTATCAACCGCCCATGGAGCCAAGTTGGGATGCTCAATGGTATGTATTTGTTCCATTTTTAGAAATTCTTGTCAGCTATCAAGTGATCTAACGATTTTACTCCTCAGGCAACCGCCGCCCGCCAATGCTAAGCCGGAGGCAATGAACTTCCCGCAGACCCACTACGATATGTCCCAGGACGTCACGCCGTTCGTGCCTCCTGAGCGATATCCGAGTCCGCCGCGGGATATGTGGTACCAGGTACCGAAGGCGGCCCCGGCCCCTCCTTACCAGAAGCCAGCTGCCATTTTCCCGTGGGAGATCCACCAACCGACGCCTACGCGCGTCTTTGCTGAGCCACCCCGGCCACCGACCCCTGAGACGGCCCGATTTGGGGATGAAACCTCGTTCGGGACAGACCCGGGTCAGTCGGCAACCTATCCACACCAGTCATTCCAGGAACTAGGAGCTGAGCCATCTATGCAAGCAGATTCGCCCTCCGTGGATTTGAAGACTGAGCCTACCACACCGACCATGTCCTTCACTGCCCGCACATTCCCGCCTTCCGATCCCTGGGCGTCCTTCACTCGGACAAATGCTTGGGACGACGTGCCAGAAATTGAGCGGTACGTCGACGCCTTTCAGAAGCAGCATGGTCGTGTTCGAAGCCGCGGCCAGGTGCCGCCGCTTCGACTGCGACCAAGCGGCTTTGGTATCGGCGGCGGTTTGAGTGGCTTTGGAAGTGGCGATGGCACCGGTGAGGGTGGCACAGAGCCCTCCTCCGGGAGGCGCGGCTCGAAAATCACAGACTTCCCGAGTGAAGTTGAACGACCCAGTCTACCAGTCACACCAGCACCAATTCATCGACCAAAGCTCTGGGGCAGTGGTGGCCCTACTCTTGGTGACGATGAAGAGGATGTTGGCAATGGCGAGCGCCTGCTGCCTACCGCCGAAGGCGTGCCGCAGCAGGTCGACTGGGTATGTGTGCATGGCGTAGTGTGGACGCCCGCGGATTGCTTGTGCAATCTTACTAACTTTTTCCGCTATCAAAAGGACCCAATAACGCAGTTGCAGAAGCTCGCCAAAGAGCAGCCGGAACTGCTACTCCAGAAGCTCGGTATTTGGGGAGGAGAGAGGGGAGAGATTGGAAGCAGCAGCAGCGAAGGGAGGGCAATTCCACTGCGGTCGCTGCCTTACGGCTCCGAGGATAGTCGATCTCCGACTTATGTTGCCCAAGCGCCGGTGGTGAGCCCGAAGCCGCTCAAGCCACTTGGCTTAGAGACGAGCTCAGTGCGGAATATTGACGGACATCCGTTATTTTCGGACACAACAATTCAAGAGCCCTCATACCAGGGCCCCGGGGTTGCTTTCGAGAAAGACGAGGGGCTTCCAGAGCACGAATTAACGGCTGCACTACCCTCAGAGGAGGAAATGGATGTTCTAGATACGTAATATGTCAACGGGCACGAATTGGATGGAAATTTTGAATATGACAGGATAAGTTGGATTGATGGGAAGGACTCACGACACCTGTAGGTCTTTGTCAAAACAGTTGTATCGGCATCTGGTGGTTTGGAAAAGGAGAGAATTTGTACTTTTTGGGTTTACATTTTTTCGTTCATTTGGCATAATATCTCCTTGTCTAATTATAATATGTTTGCATGAACTTCCAACACTTGGCCAAAAAGAACGCAGCCGCGGAGTAGCCAAGACTGAGCTGGAATTAAATCGGACACGGCCGTCAGTCTTTTATTTCGTTGGCGTAGATCAGCGCACAATGCTACCTTTTCTCGCCGTTACCACCACTTTTCAAACAAGACCCGCTGTGGTGGCAGTCCTAAGCCGCCGCCGTTGCCTCCAGGCGCAGATGGCGGTGTCGTCAGATATTCTACAAAGTCATCCGTCATGGTCGGCACTCCGCACACGTAGACGTAGACGTCGTCGTCTGCACTGTTGCGGACAATAACCTTCTTCAAGTCGGCTGTAGTGATTCGCTTTCGCACGCACGGCACATCCATTTCGTTGCACTGTATGACGGCCGAGGGGTCAGAAGGAGCCGCATCCGCTGCCTGCTCGGGCCCGCTCTCATCCCTCGTCGCAAACAGATCGCCGCCGCCGGGGCCTGTGAGGAAGACGGTCAGGCGGCCGCGGACCGCCTCTCTCCCGAACAGCGCTGCCAGCCGCTCCAGAAAGAGGATGCGGCCGGCCAGGCTTGAGTCTCCGTCGTCTTCGTCGCCGTCGTCGCGCACAGCATACAAAAAGTCCACCTCCGGACCGTTGTCGTCGTCAGCGCGGCCCCGCCTCAGCTCGCCCAGGTGGCTCACCATGCTCATCAGCGGATTGATGCCGACGCCGCCGGCGACGAAGACGAGCCGGCGGGGCAGCTGGCCCCCGCTGAGGCTCTGAGGGGGGAAGACGAAGCTGCCGCCCACGCGGACCTGCAGCACCCGGCCCACGATGACGTCCGGCGCCTGCCACAGCCAGGCCGCCGGCGGGTTGTCCGGCGACTGCTTGATGGCGAGCTCGATATAGCGGCTGTCGTCATCGCTGCTGCCCCCGCCATCACTACCCGCCCTTGTCGGCGTCGTGGCCTTGGACGGCGCTGACGTGAGGGTGAAGCCGCCAGCTTTGGCCACGCCGGGACAAAAGGTGTCGATCCACTGGCCCGGCAAGAACTATTTTGGCGGACAAGAGAAAGAAATGTGAGCATTGGGGTGGAGCACAAGCAAGGCAAAATACGACCAGAAGGGGAGGAGGGAATAAACACGGGGCTCAGATGATGGCCGGGTTCGGTACACACAAGAATGTCTGGTTGCCCATGGGGAATCTGGAGACGGAGCAGGCGGACAAGGCGGCCGACTGGGGTGACTTTAGCGAGGATGACGGAATGGAGGGACTACAACAAATTAGCAAAAAAAAAAAAAATAAGAGGGAATCCCCGTCAGATTAACATAAAGAGCTTACAGGATCCCGCGGTTCGTGAGCCGTCCGCTCAAGATGCGACTCTTTAGATTGACTCATGTCCTTTCTATATTTCGATCTCAGCTGGTGCAAACGTCAGACCCAAGATCTTAGTGTTGGTGATTCTTGCGTGGCTAACACCCCCAAGCCTATACAGTGGAAGCGGGGTGGGACTATGCTAGGCTTATAATTTACGTTTTCATGTGAGGCGTCTTTGAGATGCAGGGCTGAGCACCAGAATGTTGCCCGACATGGTGGTAAGTGTATTTAAATTGAATGCGTTTCCTTTCCCTTCTTTCTTTGTGTTTGTTTCCTTGACATCATTTGAAATTTGGCTCCTACCGCTCTAAAATACCCTGTTCTACCGTTTATCTTCCTCATTTCTTCGAGCAAGCCTGATTCCGCTTTTGTGAGGCCTATTGTGGTCGTGGTTTTCTAGTCCCCCTTTCTTCACCCTTACCTTAGAAAATGCGTCTGCTTCATACTACTACCTTAGAACTAGTAGAATTCGTGAGCAGCGACATCCCAGTGTATGCAATACTCTCGCACACGTGGGGGAGTGATGAGGTCACTTTTCAAGATGTCGGTCGTATAAGAGACGGCCAGGGAGCTAGATACGAAAAAGTCAGAAAGGCTTGCGAAATTGCTAGGAGCTATGAACTCGACTACGTCTGGATCGACACATGCTGCATCGATAAGACCAGCAGCTCGGAGCTTTCCGAGGCGATCAACTCCATGTTTCGTTGGTACAAGAAGGCCATAGTGTGCTATGTCTACCTCTCTGATGTACCGCCCAACAGCCCTACGGGGGGTACCCCTGCCAGTTTCCCGGGTAGCAGGTGGTTCAAGAGAGGATGGACGCTTCAAGAGCTTATCGCGCCCTCGTTTGTGATATTCTTTGATCAGTCGTGGATGGATATAGGGTCCAAAGACAGCCTTCGACTAGAGATATCGAGGATTACCGGAATACCGGATAACGTTCTTCGAGGAGGCGCCCTTAAGAGCGCGAGCGTAGCTCAGAGGATGTCGTGGGCTTCAGATAGGGAGACTTCCCGGGTCGAAGATATTGCCTATTGCCTGATGGGTATCTTTGGCGTGCATATGCCGATGCTCTACGGCGAGGGGGAGAGAGCTTTTACCAGGCTCCAGGAAGAAATTATGAATACTTTGGATGACTATAGCCTCTTTGCCTAGTCAGATTTTGGCTCAGACTACAATGACGGCGTGTTCGCGTCTTCTCCCGACGACTTCAGCGATTCCGAGGACATCGTTCCATCGGTTTCCTCAAATGCTGTCAGCGAAGCAATAGCCGTGGACAACAAAGGAATCCACCTGAGGCTCAACGTCTTTGTGGACAATTCAAATTTGCCCAGTCAGAAGGATTGCCTGGTGGGAATCATTCCTTGTGTGTCACGAGATGATCCGGATGAGCTAATTGGCATCAATTTGCGACCGATACCAGGAGTCCAGAATTACTTTATACGGGCAGGATACAGCCGATTCTCTAAAGGGTCCATCGGAACCAGACGTGTTCTATTTGAGAAGATATGCATTCGGCGAGACCACGGAGAACGCGAAAACCTATCGCCGCAAGCAAAGGCGGTAGCGAAAGGACACGACGCGGTTGTGAGGTTGCTGCTCGAGAGGGGTGTTGATCCGGATGAGGAGGCGTTGCGGGTGGCTGCGGAACGTGGAAACAAGTCAATAGTTAGGCTACTGATTAAGCACGGGGTGCATATCGGAGAAGTAGCTATAAAGCGGGCTGCGCGTTCTGGCAACGTGGCAATAGCGAAGCTGCTGCTCGAGAACGGCTCCGGATTCGATCCGCAACTATTGGGTATGATAGTTAGCTCGGGGAGCAAGCCAGTAGTCGAGCTGTTACTTAGGCGCGGCATGGGTGTCACAGAGGATGATCTTTTGAGAGCTGTGAGGCTTGGGCGTGAGGATATATTAAAACTACTACTCAGGTATGGTAGAGATGGTGTTGACGAAGCGTTGACTCTGGCTGCGACGTTCGGCAAAGATAGCTTAGTAAAGGTCCTGCTAGAGAACGGCGCAAAAGTAGCTAGTGCCGGCGAAGCGTTGAAATTTGCCGTGAAGAACGGCAAGGAGGGATCGGTGAAGCTACTGTTAGAGAACGGCGTGAAGGCAAGTAAGGAGGCGTTGGAGACAGCTATAATGTACCGACGCAAAGGAATTGTAAATATACTACTTAAGAATGGCGTAGATGCTAAAGGTGTAAAGATACCGAGCTGGTTTTTAACTTAAGGTTAGTTTAGGTTAAGCTTACTGTTGAAATGTACATACAAAGGCCTTGTCAGCACTAGAGTATAGCTTGAATATACTCGTAGTATAAAGGATTTAAACACATAGTACTTGAATAACGATCTTTTTATTGTATAGCATTGATTAGTTTCTAGCGCCTCTCACATTGTTTCTCTAGTTGGATGGTATAAATCAGTTCAATGGCATGTAGTCAATAAACTGCCCGTGTCGTGAAATTCCAAGCAAATATATGCTTAGGTTTAGCAAGGCGATTATATTGGCATCCAGTTGCGTTTGGAGCTGGGGCGTCTGAAGTGAACCTAAATATTGTTCTCAACATTTTCGTAGTAGGAGGTCAATATCAACATTTGTTTATCGACTCCTCAATCTAATCTCATCTAGCCTACCTTCCTATGGCCAGATCTTGGCATCTTACGGGATTAAACTGTCTTGATGTTTCAAGCTAGAAAGTGCCAAAGCTGTTGCAAAACCACGCTTTCGAAGACTATCTGTGAACGGAAACATGAGAAGGGCCTTAGATTTAGACTCTCTGCCCAGGTGAGATGGAAACCGGATACTTGCAGCGCTCCTAGCACCTTCTAAATAAATGTTACCAGTGTTATGGGTAAAGCTATCGTCATCTATCAAGAGTGAAGCGTGCATAGATTCTTCCTGCTTGTGGTTGTTAAAGGCTGTTTTAGGCGGGCTCGCTTTTCTTGTACGATACAGAGGATCTGTGTTCTCAAAGGAAACAAGTTGCAGAGACCGCAAGCTTTCCCACGAGCGGTAGTGGAAGAGAAACGATGCATAGGGGTAGCTTTTGGGGTCAACCAAGTGATAATCATAGTAGGTCGCTTTATGCGGGGCCTCTAAGAGGCCATTGCTGATAATACTAATCATTAGAAAGACATAATCTCTGAGGGATGGTGAGGTAACAGGAGTAATAAGAATGAGAGGAAATGCTAATGTAAGAGAGACCAAACCTACGCAATACCATATTTGCCCCCGCCACGGTAACAATCTGGCTGGGGAGCTTTTCTAGACCTTGCTTTTGCTCTGAATGCCCGAATTTCAATAAGACCACCATCATGGGCTACGGATGCTATCCCGATGCCAGTGGGGACGAAGCGGAAAGACCGCGACTCGATTCCGTATTCTGCTACAACCATGCCATTATCATCGTATTGGTAATGCTCAGATGGCTCAAATAGAGCTTGTCGAGTGGCTCCTGACGTTGTCTTGGACATATTGATGCCCCAAGACACGATGTGACGGCCGTTGATGGCCATCTTGAAAAACAAGTACTTGCTGTCACTGAGCTGCTGAGTAATATTATACCGTAGGTAGAAGTTGGTATCTGTGGGAAGGTTAGAGGTCTCTTAACGGGGAACAAGGCAGTAAGAGGTCGCCGAGGAACTGGGAGCTTACTTGGTGCCGACGGAATGTAGACGGAGACTGCAGAGGCTTCATCTTGAGCGCCTTCCACCGGGTGATCTCGGATTGAAGCAGAACCAGCATGCTGCTCACTCGCTACGCTCCAAGGTCGGGCTGAAGAGGTGCTGGGATGGGGAAATTCAGGAAACACATTGTTGTCAGAACCAGCAACCACGGACAATTCGATGCCGCGGAAGCAAGGCATTGTGTGAGCGTCTGAAATTCCTTAAGACGAAACTAAGACGGAAATGTTGAGCGGAAGAATCATTTAAGAAATTGGGCTGGCAAAGGAGAAGCATGAGACTGAAGCACTTGAAAAGTTATGGCCTGCGGGAGGAAATAGGCGAAGCGCAGAGACAAGAGCCAACACCGAAAAAAGAAGGAGCCTTCGCTTGGAGCCCCTTCCGAAAATAGAAGAAAAACAATATGAGATCGTCCGAAAACTTCATATTGCTAATTCATACGCTGGCAGAGAGCAGCTGGTTCGGTTCAATGAATTGATGCCTCACACCAAGAGCACGACGAACTTCAATCTCCGACCGAAATAAACCACTTTTTCGACATGCCGGGCAAGCGTTCCCTTCTATTGCCAGAGAAAACAAACCCAGAATGCACATGGAACCGAACCGGGTACTGACTCGCAGCCCAATCCAAGTTATATGGCCGCCTTCTGAACGTATTGCTCTGTCTCTGAGATATGTTGAAACTGAGCTAGTATAAAAGAAAGCATTTTCGCATAAAGAACCTTGGCCATGCCGTCGTGAGGTTGTCGCTTCGAATTTCACCGGGTGTCTTTGCAGCTATTGTAATACCATCTGTGTGATTAACCTTTCTTTTTATTGTCATAGAGAAGTCCTCTCTCCACTCAATGTACAGTACAATCCCGCAGCTGTCGCCCCTCGCACTTTTCTCACTCTATGATGAGCCGACAACCTTTTGCGTATCTTCTTCCTTCCCCAGCAAGCCCAGGTTCCGTATCTGTCCAGCATTCGGGGCTGCGTCTCGTGGCGTAGCCGCCTCGGCTTTCCGGAGCGCGAGCTGGAGCGTCCTTACACGTGCCACCTGCAATTTCACAGTCAGTTCAATTGTCCGAGGTGGCGAAGAACGGCCTTGGAATAGGTGAGAGGAAATCCCATACCTCTTTCTTGTGGTGGAGGCACTCGTAGTAGTCCTCAAGGAGAGGGGCACACTTCTTTCTGCTAGTGCTGTCTTCGCCGGAGGAGTTGACGACATAACAGGCCAGCATCTCCTGCCAGAAGGGAAAGCACCGGCCGGGGCCTAGAGATCTATCGTCAGTACGTCTCTTCCTTGAATTTTATCCAATTGTCCCGTTGTTCAGCTGGTCGATTGTCCCACCACCCGAGACTCGTGAATTGTCTCTTCCGAAGCTTACCTCCGTTCAAGCCATATCCAGAAGCCATGTCGAAAGTCGCGTGCGATGATCTGGAGAGTGCGCGCTATTTGTAAACGAATTAGGGGTCCGCGACGGAGAGCAATTGGGAGAACGTCGTCGGCTCAGGACTGCAATTGGAAGGGCGGTAGTTTCGTGACGTTCGAATGTGCTGAGAAGCCGACCAGCCGATAGGTCCCATTTTCGTTTTCACTCGCAGCAGCGCACCGCCACAGGCACCAGCCACACCAAGAATTTAAGCAGAATTACGTCGCCTGCAAATGGCTGCAAATGGCTGGCGCACTCTCTTAGGGTGCCACATATGCTGATGCGCCAGAGCTATTCAGCACTAGCAACCTACTCAGCGCTCGAGCTCCACCGAACACATGTTAAGTTGGCTGCATACAACAGCACCGTCTCCCAATTACGTCTATGCTTGCGCCGTATACTTCGCCGCTTATATCACGACACACCTCCGGACATCACGCATTTGCCGGCTACATTGAATATGCATTAGCATAGACCAGGCGCTCTTCTGTTCTTTCCTTCGCCCTGGCAACGACATGCAGGAAAGATGTTGTTTACTTTGTCGCCACCGAAAATCGTCCTCCTCGCCGCGCACTTCACGGCTACTGGCGACATAGCCAGCTTGGCCTCTTTGGCCGCCCAAAACGGCGATGTCCTGCGGAAGACGCTGCTTCTGCGCCTCTTGCTCACCTATTTGCCAACACACCTGAAGACGGAAGAATACCTGCCTCTTTTACAGAGCATAGACTCGGAGGACTTTTCGAGCTTCTTCCCGTTGCAGGACGTCGATGCCACGAGCGTCCAGTCGCTGCCCGAGGAGCAGGCAGCCAAGAAAGTGAAGAAGCTCCGCCTGCAGCAGCTCTCCCTTCCTAGCAATGGCGCCTCCTCCAACGGCACCAGCCATGAATCTTCAGCCCAACAAGATCCAGACGAGCTGGAGCCAGAAGACCATCTCGCTTTGTTCCTAGTTCAGCGCGCATACGCCGTCGACAGTGGCGCCGGTGCCCTGCCTGAGCTGCCCGCTCTCTTCGCTCCGTTTCTTGACCGCTCGCCGCAGCTACGGAAATGGACTATTTCTGTTCTTCTTCCTCTGTTACGGCGAAACTGCGAGTACTACCCCGACTTTCCCATACAGCAGACCCTCGCCGACTTCGAACACCTGCCCGACCGTCTTGCAGTGGCCAGACTGCTGTCGTCTACTGGCGTGCGTGACGAAAATATTGGCTTCGTGGGCCGGGATCTTCGCGGATTGATTGGCCCTTGGCTTTACAACGACGACCGATGGACGAGCAGAAGCAGCTCCAAATCTGTCCTGGACACAGAGCTGCAGACTGACGGCCCGAACGGCTCGAGCAAGAACGGCGCTCCGTCAGCAAGTCTATGTCCAGGCTGGGAAGAGGTGCTGCAATGGCTGACTACGCAGGCATCCGGGCCGTGGAAGGTGGCAGTCAACGCGGTCCAGCAGTGGGACGGCCCTAGCGATGTGGATCTGGGCGGCATCGGCACCATGTGGCTCGACGACGTCGAACAAGAGTACCTAGAGCAGCGGTACGCGCGGGCTGCGCTGGCATGTGCCTATCTTATTCCAGAGACGTCGGTCGAGGCCATGACCGCTGCCCACAGCGTTGTCAGCAAAATCATTGGCCTTATGGACCAGGATCCCATTCCGCCCTTGCCGACCGCTGCCTCTCTCCTCTCCCCGATTTCCTCTGCTGTCAGCACTGCGGGTCTCTTACTCCCTCGGCACGCAACATATCTCCGCAACGACCTCCTGGACGACTCCAACCCCCTGACGTCCCCTTCGCATGCTGCCACGGAGCTGCTGCATGCTCTCATTCTTAGTGCTTTCCTCCTGAATAGGATGGGCACACGGTATACCATTCGGCAAGCGGGAGAGCTTGCCTTGCTGCGCAGCGAACGCGAGCAGAAAGCTGAGTTTGCCAAGCTTATCCACTACATTGCCTCAAATGGTCCCAAGGGAGACGACAAGTATTGGATCAAGGCTCGGAACGAGATATTATGGCTACGAGACTGGGGTGCAGATGAGGAAGCCAACTCCTCCGAAGCAGCCCAGACTGGCAACGGCGTATTTGGCCAAGTACCGAGGGAATTTATAGAAATCGAGTTCCTAAAGGCCCTGTTGGCCAACACACGTAAGACTCTAGTGACTTGCACCCTGCTGTTTGAGTTTGAGCGTCATCTAACCGCCATCTAGGGTATTCTCTTGCGTGCGCCCTTTACGAAGACTCCCCAGACCATCCTCTTTCAGGGAAACAGATCCAGGACACTGTCTTTGCAGCAGCTCTGAGTGCATATGATAATGCGTCAAATCCAAATCGCACGCGGGGTGGTCTCAAGAAGTGTGACGAAATGTATGGCCTCGAAGTGGAAAGAAGACTGCGGATGAGAGCTTTTTGGAACAGAGCTATGCTGACCAAACTAATGTAGTATCCGTGCATTCCCAATAACCATAGACAAATCCCTTCCAGCGGCCCGGAGGGCAGAAGCGCTGCTCGCGGCCACACATTCTCTGAGCAACTACCGCCTCGTCCTGAAGCAAGGTGAACCATTCACCCCTGTCGTGCTGCGCGTGCACCAGGACCCAATATCCATCATAGGCAAGGTTCTGGAGCAAAATCCGAAGAGCTACACCAAAATCCAGGAGTTTGTCGACGTGGCGACCAACATGGTCGTCGCCGGGCTGACTGTGCGAGACAAAGCGGGGAACCCAGCACTGACGCCGGACTTGGAGTCTGTGCAGTGCTCGTTGGCCGAGCGGCGAGTGACTTCCATGTGCATCGACGCGGCGCTGAACGAGGATGACTTCGAGACGGCGTACTCGTATGTTGTCAGCCGGCTAGCGGACATGACCGAGCTGCCGCCCGCTGGAGCAGATTCTCATTACTCTGCGTCGGCGGCGGCCAGCCAGACCCCGGTGGCAGCAACAACAAAATCAATAGCAACAACAGATGTCTGGTCCTGGCGGGCCGCTTTGGAAGCCGGCAAGTACCGCCGCACAGAGCGGACGGTGCGGCCGACTCACCTGGGCACGGCCAGCGCCAACCTGGACATCCGGCACCTGGAGCAGCGCATCGAGTGCCTGTCCACGGCGCTGCGCATCGCGCCGTCGGAGACGCTGCAGGAGATCCTGAACGCCTACCGGCGGTGTGAGGAGGAGCTCGAGGCGGCGGTGCGCGCCGAGGACGAGCAGGCGAGCGCCTGGGACGACGCGGGCGACTGGGCGTGGCAGCAGCAGGACACCCGGGACCAGAGGCGGCCGCAGAGGGCCATGCCGGGTGGGTTCGCTGAGCCGTCTCCCTCACCGTCTGGACACGGCGGCGCCCCGCTGGCGTCGCGAATGGCAGCCGCCGCCGCCGCCGCCGCCACGGCGACGTACGGCGGGCAGCCGACGCAGTCAGGGCCAAGAGGAGGAGGGCCGCCTCGCAGAGGGCAGCAGCAGCAGCCGTCGCAGTCCAGCGGCGCGACAGGCGCGGCGGCGGCGGCGGCGGCGGCCGACGACGCCCCGCTGTCGCTGTTCGACCTGTCACGGGCGACCGCCCGGGCGGCGCAGCGCAACTTCTCGGCGCTGTCGAACCTGCGGCAGACGCGGCAGCTGGTCGGATTTGGCGGTGGTGGCGGCGGCAACGACGACGACGACGGTGACAACGGCAGCTACCTAAAGACGTGGGACAGTGCAGGATCCGGCGGCAGCGGCGGCAGCGCGCAGGGCGCCGATGCGCCGCACGTGCGCAAGAGGGACCAGCTGCGGGAGGCAGCGATGGGCACGCTGACGTCGGGCGTCGGCTGGCTGATCGGCGCGCAGCCCATCGATCGGAACAACAACCATGGGGAGCGGGACTAAAATAACACGAAGTGGGAAAACTGGCTTTTTTGGGGGCAATGACGATTTTGGAAGGGCTTTCCGTGTATGAAGAGGCGAAGTTGGAGTGGAGCGCATCTATTTTTAAATGTTCATCGCAGCAGAAATACCTATATCTACGACATCCAGCACAATAGCATAATTCAAAATCATCGTCATACCTGAGGTGCCTTATACTGCTTGTATTTAGCGGCCACAAGACTATATGTGTCTCCTTTGTTTGTTTTCCCGAAACGTATGTTCTATTTTCTTCATAGATATTATATAAAAGAATATGCTAAATTGCAGAGGAAATACTGTCTACGCTGTCTGATAAAAATGGTACCGGTACTGTCATTTTCAAAGAGAGTTTACGTCCCGACAACCAAAGGGCTCAAGAATATATACTATTCCACAAATAGTGCCAGTCAGAGGTTATCGCGTATCGGTTACGCGTCATTTGTGGATAGTAATGACGAGGATTTTATCCCAGTGTAACTGTCACAGTAGGTTGTGGTGCATGAACACAAGAGACGAAGCGAATTCTCACTATCTGTTAGTATAAGAAAGAGTATCACAGAGGACTGCTTACCATATATTCTTCAACATGAAGGCCAGAACCTCATACTATATTTTGGACTGGCTATGCTTGGAGGCAATCGTTTCGTTTGGCATGATTAGTGCTTCTGGACAAACTGCACCTATGAGCGTTGGCCGACTTGTCAGGTAGTAATCAGAGAACAAGGCGAATACGACACGTTCTCTTCTCGCACCCAAGTTATTGTCCTGTTTGCCTCATTGTTACCTTATCAACGTGCAATCTTCTGACCATTCGTTTGCCTTCGCCAACGGCTGGCCGCCTATTGAATGTCAGACAGATGGGACGTGACAGTGAGGTAACACAGCACAACGACGCAAACATGTCGGTCAAGTTGCAAACAAAGCGATACAGAAATGATGACGACGAACGCCATAATAGGGATGAGCAGCGGTTGTTTCCGAGTGAACCTCGTCATGACGTAAACTCAGTAAGAGCGATGATTTAACACATCCATAGTGAGCGGATTGTTTTTAGGTTTGTGAGCGCTGGGCGGCTGTATTTATGACGACCGTTCTTTAAGTTCTGAATATTTTTTCCGCCAATATTTTGGCGGCTACGTGTAAAAGGCGAGAATGCGGCAGATATGAATTTGCATATGAAGTGAAGACGTCGGTTCAATGTGAACAGGATCTGATGAAGAGACTGGCTGGAAAAGGTGGGAAAATATGATCAACTGGAAGACGTCAATAAGACAAATTAGAAGTTGCTGACGCGCAGCCTTCCATCCGTACGATATATCATTTAATGGTGACAAAGCCGATGAACAATCTCCGCTTCGGAAAATATGGCGGAGATCGAAGGATGACAAAAGGACAAGACGCAAAAAAGAAAAGAAGAGCCTAAGGAGAAACAAAACATGGCGCATGGCGTATCTGTACTGGTTTCTTTTTTCTTTTGAATCCATGGGACGAAAGGTGACGATTAGGAGAAAACAAAAGAAATAAAACTGTCTGGCTGATAGTTCGCTGATCCTTGCTTGCCGCTTCTTGCTGCTTGTGCTGCTCTCTGCATTACTGCTGCTGCTTTCTTTCCGCCGTTACTATCTGTATGTCGAAATTATCGCACCATTTTTTTTGTGGAAAACAAATTCCGCCGACCGTGGCTTGAAATAGAAAAAAAAATAAAAACACAAGAAACAAGAAACAACTAGATCCGTTGGTAGAAACCCTCCTAAACAAAACGCAAAGGAAAGATACGGGAGACATCCTCCGCCGTCGTGAGACGTGGCGACTGATACTTCTCCTCCTTTTTCCCATTTTCCATGTTGAGGGAACGTTTGCCGAAACGATAACTCCTGAACGCGTCTCTGCCCCCTTCTTAGTCGAATCTGTTTTGCTGACACCCAAACCGCGTCCATAAGCCGAGAATAAAACAAGTAGCAGAAAATATAAAACAGGAGACGAAAAAAACAAGCATCTAAACCATATAGAAGAGAGGAAAGCACATAGCGGTCCTACACAAACAAAGACGTGAGAAGACCAGAGCCAGCCAGGAAGGAGGCCTACTTGCCTGTAGAGGTTGTGGCTGAGTGGAAACTAGGGCTCAAGCACTGAAGTCATCCGAAGATATGTTGTTAGCACAACGGGTGGGTTCTGTAACATTATGAGAGCTGAGGGAGGGATACATACCGCTGGCTGTACTCCCGTTCGCGAGGTGCACCTTCGCTGTAGCCACCTGGACCACTTGGGCCAGGATCGCGAGACCTGGGGCCATCACGGTCAGGGTTGCGGTCGTAACCGCCGCCACCGCCGCCGCCACCACGGCGCTCCTCGCGGGGGCCACCATAGCGGTCACGATCTTCGCGGGGGCCATAGCGGTCGCCACGGCCACCTCCGTTGCTGCCTCCGTAAGGGTCGTCGCGATCGCGACGGTCGTAGCCACCGGCACGATCTTCGCGGAAGCCACGCTCGCCGCGCTCATAGCCGCCGCCACCGCCGCCGCCACCGCCACTGCCACTGCCACCGCCACCGCCGCGCTCATAACCCCCACGGTCGTAACCACGATCCTCCCGGTAGCCGCGGTCATAACCACCGCCACGATCGTCGTAACGGCGCTCATAACCACGATACCGGTAAGGGTCATCGCGACCGTAGCCGCCGCCGCCGCCATAACCACCGCCGCCACCGCCGCCACCACGACGGCGGTCGTCGAAGCGGTCAAAGCGACCACGGGGGTCTGTACAGAGGAAATTGTTAGAATGACTCATTGCAGCGAGACAGGATGCAGCGAGAAAAGGAGATGGGGAAACGAACCGCGCTTCGGTGGGCCAAAGTATTTGCCAGGAGTCGGCGTGCGAGGCCGCGCGCGGCGAGCCTTCTCGATGCTTAGAGAGCGACCGTCGATGACCTCACCCTGGAGGCCGTCTTTGGCCGCATCGGCCTGCTCGGAGGTGACCATCTTGACGAATCCGAAGCCGCGCGATTCCTTGGTGTGGGGATCGCGCATGATCTGGCACTTCTCCACCTCACCGTACTTCTCGAATAGACGCGACACTTCAGCTTCGCTCAGACGAGGGTGAATGCCCGTAACGAAGAGGTTGGAACCGGGATTGACGGCGCCGTCATCATCGCCGCCGCCAGTACGCGATCCAGCGTCATCCTTGGATCTAAGACAGGAACAGGAGTCAGATGCAAGTGCTAGACGTATATAGAGAAGAGCAGTGCAGGAGAGAACACATGCATACCTGTCGCCGGCAGCTCCGGGCGATGCAGAGCGGCGGGGAGCACTCTCCTGGCCCTCGTCGCGACGGGGAGAAGCGCTGCGCTGGTCGTCGCGCTCATAGCGAGCACCATCATCTGATGAGTTAGTAGCTGGTACGAAGATAAAACAATTGATAATGGACGAAACTGTGAGAGAAGGTGAAAATGACGCGTCATGGCGATGATTTCCGGACGACATGGAAAGAACTGAAAAAATGAGAAAAAATAAGAAGAAAAAAAAAAAAAACTTACCATCGAAGCGCTCGCCGTTCGTGGGCTCGTAATCCATTGCCGTACTCGCCATTTTGAATCTGAGATTGCTATACTCGTGTTTCTTACCAGACTCTGATGGCGATGAGGAGAGGGATATGTTGTTTGTGTGAGGAGAAGGTGAAGGGGGAAAAGAGAGCGAGCAAGGGAAAAGGGAGGCCAAAGAAAAGTGGAGGCAGTGAAAAAAAAGAGGAGACCGTTGTGGAAGGCGGAATTTTGGCTAGCCGAAGGAAAGTACGAGTAAGCCTTAACTATTAGGTGAATAGGCTCAAAAATGAAAACACAGCAGGCACGGGAGAGGAGGAACAAATTTCCTTTTTTTTTTTTTTTTTTTTTTTTTTCCTTTCCTTTTTACTGGTGTCTCAGCCCTTAATACTTCTCATTATAGCAGGGCAACACCCTGCAAGCTGCCCTGATTTTGCGAATAAAATGGCAGCACTTACAAAAAGCCGTTATAAGGTCGCCCGCTACTAAAGGCTACAAATATTACAGTACAACTAGAGAAAAAACTAAGCGAGATGGCGCTGTTTTTATTGCATTTCCTCGTACTATCATAGAAGAAGGAGTGACCAGATAAGTCAGATCAAAGTGGAAGTGGCAACTGACAGCTATTCAAAACAAAAGAGGGTCCATTAGCTATGACGCATACGTGTACTCTGTATGTACAGTATCTACTTATCTCGCACAGAGAAGCAGGTGCATTCCACAGATTCAACAGCCTAAACATGTGTCGAGGAAGTACCGGTCACACCAACGAGCGGCCAGTATGGCTGGCGGGAATTGTCATAAGCTGAGGTCTAAGCCTACGCCGTTCCATCTAGGTCCAATTATTCTCGTCGACACAATCATCGTTGGCAGTCACCAAGCCCTCTATTTCTCCACCTTGCTTTTCTCAGCATTGAGCTGTAGCCTGCCTACGCATCTAAGCCTTGTATGAGCATCATGTATGCCTGCACGGCGACAACTTCAAATCTAACAAAGCCAACAGCAGACAAAGCCGCCGGCCTGAACGCCCCGACTAGTTCCATGTACGCCCTGGATTCTGCCTATCATCAGCTAGAATTCCGAGTTGTCAGCGGAAGCCGTGGGTCTGTGAGGTGAAGGGGCGCGGATACAGGGCTGAGCCAGCGGCTCTGGCGGAAGTGAGCGTTTTGCCATGTGCAGCCAGCTGCATTCAATAAACCTCGCTTGAAGTCGCCGTCCTTTAGTATCCCGAATTCCACAACAATCAGCTTATGCCTGGGCTCATTCCTTGCACCACATATCATGGAAGCGTTCACAAATATGGTCACGCAGTCTTTGCCTCTCAATTTTTAAACCGCAGCGCTTGCCAGCCTCGCTGACTATACCAGAACCGCCGCCCAGGCAACCGTGCCCCGCCCAGCCCAGCAAGTCATAACTTCGTGCGCCGTTTGTACGCCGTCAAATATGACGTTCTCTTGGCCGTACGATGCATGAATATGCCCAAAAGACAACAAGCCGTGGCCGAATATGCCATATTTTATGCATGAGGTAGGGACAGGTAGCTTGATGAAAGTCGAAGTGATGCTTTGGTGGACCGTGCACTACAACAACTGTCATGTTGCAAACCTGGTACTCCGTAGACCAATGGCTTTCAGCATCTTCGAGTTAATGCTGAAAGGCACAGAAGCCCATTTCTACGGATCGGATCTGAAGACTAAGGCGGCGCCGGCGTCCCTCTGACTTGTATTTTGTGCAGCGTGGCATTGACGACGGCCGCACAGATCAATGCTCTTGAATAGCTGTGGAACAGGCCATAGAGTGCTTGCTTCTTCGTCCCGTGTAACGAAGAAAACACATCGTAGTTAGAAAATAATGAAATACTCCGAAAACAAGCCTACAGAAGGATGGTGTGGTATAACAGGCAGAGCTTATGGTCGTGGTGGTAAAGCCAGAGGCTGGAAAAGCACCAGAGCTTCCTTTGAAGCCTAAATCGTCTCTTATAGCACTTTGCTTTCGCTGCTGTAAATGCCAGAGGCCACCAACTGCAGCTCAGCTTTCGCGTGGAGCTAGTCGAAATAAAGGTCTCGGAACGGCTTTGTTGGGTGGAAAAGTAGCGCCTTCGCATCCCCTGCCTATCGTTTGCGTCACTGCCATGCATTTGGCGAATTCTCCCCGCCAATTTTCGACATTACATGCTTCTACGCACACTTTATGCATCTCACTCCGCATGACCTAACGTATAATTGGCTTTGCGACAAATACGATCAACTGCGGCCGGCGTCTTCCATCAGTGTCCCAAACCTTGTGATGCTGGAATAATCTCATGCGAACTTCTTCCAGGGTTTTCGTAACATCCCTTAGCGTAGCTTTAGCGTCCACGCCGCTTTCAAGGATGAAGACATCGCCAGTCGCCCAACCTCGAAACGAGGAATACTGTTGAAGGCATGCGCAGTCGCCGAAGCAGGGGTCCTAGTATACGCCGCAGAACGCCGCAGCCATGGCCTCGGATCTCCATTTCCCCAGCATCTACCTACTCCCAACCCATCTCACCCAAGATGCTGTTCGTCGGCTAGAGTCGCAAATACCCACGCTAACCAGAGATGCGAGCAAAGCTGAAATATTTCTGGGCAAGCTCTCTAGGAAAGAGCGTGCACAGTTCGAGCTGCGACACCTTGGAATATATACGTTAGAAAAAGAAAAAGACTCGGCCAAGACTAAGGGACCTTCAATGCCAGCAGCAAAGCGCAAGAAGGGTGCCGAGAGATCATCATCGCCGATTATCATTTCAAGCTCCAGTTCATCTGAGGATGAATCACTGAATGAACCCTTACGACGAAAGAGGCCTGCTTCTCGTGCATCGACATCTGCGGCCGAGTTTGCAGCCACGGTAAGAGTCGTTAGGCTCAACTGGTTTACAGATTCTCTCGAACAAGGAAAGGTTCTGCCCCTGTCAGGCTACATTATCTACGAGGGACAGAAGCAGCTATCTGCAGATTCGCCGTCGGCTCGGCTTGCACCGCCAGCACCGCCGCGTGCAGGAACTTTGTCAAAATCCGAAGGAATCTTGCAGCGCGCTCAGGCCGACGCAGAAGAGTCACCTCGTGCCGCATCGGCATCGCAGTGGCAGTCCAGCAGCACATCGCAGAGGCAGGCCGGCTCTTCGCGCAGGAAGACATTAAACGTACCTGTGCAGCCGCACTCGCTTGCTCGAACGACCACCCCGGAGCACGACAAGGAGCAGGCGCTGCCGCCGATTCCAGCCTACCTACACACGACATATTCATGCCAGCGCCCGACTCCCGTCCATCCGCCCAACGAAGCTTTTATCGATGTGCTGAAAAAGATACGCGTAGCGCGGCAGCTGACGGCCGATAAGATTGGGATAAGAGCCTACTCGACGGCTATTGCGTCGCTGGCTGCGTATCCGTACAAGCTCTCGACGCCGGCAGAGGTCGCGCGGCTGCCCGGCTGCGGCTCAAAGATCGCCGAGCTGTTCCGGGAGTTTGACAGCACGGGCGGCCACGTGCGCGAGGCAGAAGACGACGAGGCAGACCCTAGGCTGGCCGTGCTGCGTCTCTTCTACAACATCTGGGGCGTGGCCGAGACCACGGCGCGCGCCTTCTACAACAAGGGCTGGCGCGACCTGGACGACATTGTCGAGTTCGGCTGGAAGGACCTGACGCGCGTGCAGCAGATCGGCGTCAAGTACTACGACGAGCTGCAGGAGCTGCTGACGCGCGCCGAGGTCGAGGCGATCGCTGACAAGGTCCTCGCCCACGCGAACCGCATCCGCCCGGGCTACCAGATGGTCATCGCCGGCGGGTACCGCAGGGGCAAGGAGCTGAGCGGCGACGTCGACATCATCCTCAGCCACCGGGACGAGTCGGCCACCCACCTCCTCGTGGGGCGCCTGGTCCTCTCGCTGGAGCAGGCCGGGCTCGTCACGCACACGCTCATCCTCGGCACGGCGAACTCGGAGCGGGGCCAGGAGGCGGTCAGCTGGAAAGGCAACGCGCCGAACCACGGCCTCAACTCCGGCGCGGCACGCGGCGCCGGGTTTGACACGCTCGACAAGGCGCTGGTGGTGTGGCAGGAGCCGGCAGAGGGGGGTGGGTCCAGCAATCCCAATCCCCACCGCCGCGTCGACATTATCGTCTCCCCGTGGAAGACGGTCGGCTGCGCCGTGCTGGGCTGGAGCAGCGGCACGACCTTCCAGCGCGACCTGCGGCGCTACTGCAAATACGAAAAGGGCCTGCGGTTCGACAGCAGCGGCGCGCGCAGCCGGACGGACGGGTCGTGGGTCGACCTCGAAGACTTTGCGCGCGACCCTGCCCCAGACATGCTGACGGCCGAGCGGCGCGTCTTCGCCGCATTGGGGCTAGAATGGCGCCCGCCCGAGGAGCGGTGCACTGGGTGACTGATGATTTTGGGTTGACTGCCTTAGCTGACTGATCGTGGGTGGAAACCGGACCGGGTGGCAGGAGTGGTTTAGTCATGAGAGGCACGGCATTTGCCTTGGAGATGGCGCGCAGTCTTATCGCGAGCACGTAATCCGGGTGGACACACACAACCGAGCCAAGGCCTTCAAAATACGGGAGAAAGGCTCTGGCAGGGGCGAATCAGTATTGTCTATTCGAGTTAATGCAATGTCTTTTAGTGTGACCCTTTTCAGACTGCAGCCTTGTTCTTATTCTGGTTATAATTGAAGATATTTTGAAGATATTTTTAAGTTTCACGAATGCCCTTTTTTTTTTTTACCTCCCCTTTCTCTTTGCCCTGCGTTTGCGTTGCAATACCTTTTGGCCCTACAGCTCGGAGACTTTCTCAGGCTGCTTTGCAATCAAACAATTTAACTGGAGCGCCTATAGAGAGGCGCAGAGCCACAGCCAGCTGTAACTCGAGCATAGTAGGGCGCAGGACCCGGTACAACAATCAATTCCGGCGGAGTTTTATTGCCAGCGGAGCCTCGGGTCAAGAGTATCTCCCGACAAAAATCACCGGCCTTCTGCCCTTGGTTCTCCAACCTGGGCACACGCAAGCTCGTCTCAAGTCTGAGTAAATAACGTGAATATTTGCCGTTCATATTGCACTGCGCGGAAATAATATAGTGCATTTTGTCATGTCAGATGTGAATTACGGGAACGCGTCGGTCTCCCGCTCTGTAGAAATAGATCAGGTCACGAAACAGGCTGCTATGTGTTACGTGTTGACATGAAGCACGGTTGTGCGGCGTAAAACCACAGTACAAGTACGATGCGCTTTTGTGTCGTGGAGTAGATACGGTGGCCTTGGAATATTTCTCCAGCTTTCCATGGCTCAACTCGCCATTCCGCACCTGGCTCTCCTGCGCTAATAAAAGGGACCCTACCTCGGCGCCGTTTTTTCTCCTCTCGCGGCTGTTCTAAATTTCGATCTTTTTTTTTCTTGTTCAACATTCTGCTCTTTGCTTTCTCTGCCAATTCTTGTGCCAATTCTTATAGTTGTCGTCTGTCTCACCAGCCTCATCCTTCATCATGTCTCTCACTCTGCAGCTTCCGGCCGAGTACGGGTAAGTCGTCCAAATTCCGAAGCCTACCTAGTCTTTCTTTCTTTCCCCGCTGGACGGCACCTGGAAAAAGGTCTCCCAAGCTTACGACGCCCTGCTTGACGTTTTCTAGCTATGTCCTCGCCGTCGCGACGGCCGCCTGCTTTGTCGGCACTTACCACACCATCCTGACTGGCAGCGCCCGCAAAGCCGCCAAGGTCCCCTACCCCATCGCCTATGCGACCGCGGAGGCAGCCGACAAGGATCCCGCTGTCTTCAAGTTCAACTGCGGTAAGACCAGGCTCCCCGTCTCATTCTCCTCTCTCCGAGCTCCAGAAATCGCATACTGACTCGCGCCTCCCAGCCCAGAAGGCGCATGCCAACTTCCTCGAGAACCTCACGCCGTTCCTCGGCGAGCTCCTCATCAGCGGCCTACAATTCCCGGTCGCCGCTTCTGCCGCCGGCGCCGCCTGGGTGGTATCGCGTATCCTGTATGCCCGCGGCTATGTTCAGTCCGGTCCCAAGGGCCGCTTGATGTAAGTGCTGCCATTCCGCCTCCCCGCCTTCGGGAGACACTTGCCCTGACAAGACGCGAAAACAAACAGCGGCGGTGCCCACTCGCTCTTCGACCTCGTCCTCAAGGGCATGTCTGGCTACACGGCCTACACCCTCATTGCCTCCAAGTAAGCCGGTGGGGGAATTGTCGCGCGACGGGTTGTGTAAAAGGCAGTGTTGGATGCGATGTAATAGTTAGAGGTCAGAAAGAAAAAAGTCGGCGTAAGACCAATATTACACCTTTTTTTATTTACATAATATTACGCTGTGCAAGCCGTTGCGTTGCTCCGAATGGCCAGGCCAGGGGCCAGATCCTTCTGAGAGCGCCGCTGCTTACTGCGCGATGGCCTTACGCTGTAATACGGGGTACGGCGTATTGCTTGCCCAAGGCCCTAAAATGCCAGAGAGCAGGAGAAGCGCAGCCTAGCGCGACCCTTGGAGTGCTTGACATGTGACTTTCGTCGACGGAATAACTAATGATAACAGGTGGCTTATTCTGTGCCCCGCCAACTAGCCACAAGCGCAAGTGCTCTGCTAGTCGCACCCAGTAAAATTCCTAGCTACAGAGCGCGAAACACAGCTGTTCACCGCCAAAGAGCCCCCCCGTACCTATGCCTAGTTTTCCCCCTTTTACCGCAGGCCAGGAGGGGCAGGCTCAAGCCACAGCAAAAAAAAAAAGCAAAAAAAACAAGGAGCTCTAACTGGACTGGACCTAAGTGTCCTCACTCCTCGCCGGCCAATCTTGCTCCTGCACCCGACATTTTTGCTGGCGAAAGGACGAGAGACCAAATTGGCCTCAACTGCTAAAATCCACTTCAATATCACCAACCCGCCACCGTCTCCGTCTTTCCTCTCGGCCCATCTGGACACCTATCTCGCAGCCTGCCTGGGCAATTGTTGGTTGCCGCAGTCGTCGTTGTCGTTATTTTCTTTCGGCTTGTCTTGTCCAGCTTTCTTTTCTTTTCTTTTTTTCTTGTTCTCCGTCTCCCTTACCCGACTCGAAGCAGATCAACGTCATCTGTTCTGGACGCCGCTCTTGAGTACCACTCCCTGGTTTCCTCCGATCTTCGCAACCAAAGGGCATACGCAAGATCAATAGGCGTGCGCCGTATCTGCGTCGATATTGGACACTTTTTTTGGTCACCATGGACTACGAAGCTCTGAAAGAACAGTGGAGCGAGGTGGAGGATCGCGATGGCGTGCGTCTGAGCTGGAACGTCTTTCCCAGCACGCGGATGGTGAGTTGTCCCCATGGGAGAAGCGAGGAGGACAGCCATCTTGGAAACGCTGCTGGCCGCATGCCGTCTACGGGATGAGCCTTTGCCTGACCCTTGTCCCTGCAAATAGGAAGCATCACGCCTCGTCGTCCCCATCGGAGCTCTCTACACCCCCTTGAAGGAGAAGCCCGAGACGCCCCTGTTGCAGTTTGAGCCGGTGACTTGCAAGCAGCCCTGCCGCTCCGTGCTCAACCCGTTCTGGTGAGTTGGACTTCATGACATCTGGTGTGCAAGAAGCATGAGGGGGCCAGGCATTCCGGTTGCTAACCTCTCGGCCCCTCCTTCGCAGCCAAGTTGATGTGCGGGCTCGCCTCTGGGTGTGCCCCTTCTGCCTGTCGCGCAACCCGCTTCCGCCGCACTACAAAGACATCACCGCCAACGCCATCCCGCCCGAGCTGCACCCCTCGAATACGACCATCGAGTACCGGCTGTCGCGCCCGGCGCAGAACCCGCCCATCTTCCTGTATGTTGTCGACACGTGCCAGGAGGAGGACAGCTTGGCCGCCCTCAAGGAGTCTCTGGTCATGAGCCTGAGCCTGCTGCCCGAGAATGCTCTTGTGGGCCTGATTACGTTTGGCACGATGGTACGTCCTCTGCTCTCCCCCCTCCTCCGGAGGCTTGCCTGGAGCTCTGTTGCTAATATCAATATTTCGAACCGCAGACCCAAGTCCATGAGATTGGCTACACCGAGTGTGCAAAGTCCTACGTATTCCGAGGCAGCAAGGAGTATAACCCAAAGCAGGTTCAAGAGATGCTTGGCCTCAGCCAGCCCATTATGCGGCCCGGCATGCAGCAGGGAGGCCGGCCCAGCATGCCTCTGGGCCCCGCCGCTCGCTTCCTCCTGCCTGTCCAGCAGGGCGAGTTCCAGCTCACCAAGGCCCTCGAGCAGCTGCAGAAGGACCCCTGGCCCGTCGCCAACGACCGCAGAAGCCTTCGCTGCTCTGGAGTTGCCCTGAGCGTTGCCGTCAGCCTCCTCGAGTCGTCCTTCCAAAACTCCGGCGGCCGTATCATGCTCTTCGCTGGTGGCCCGGCAACTGAGGGCCCCGGCATGGTGGTCGGCCCTGAACTGAGAGAGCCCATTCGCTCGCACCATGACATTGACCGTGACAATGCCAAGTACTACAAGAAGGCTCTGAAGGTCTGGATTCACTCTCGTATTTGATTTTACATCTGCTAGTTTAGAATGAGCTGACAAGCTTTTTTGTCGCCTTTTAGTTCTACGATAACCTTGCCAAGCGGACAGCCCACAACGGCCACATCATCGACATCTTTGCCGGCTGTCTTGACCAAGTCGGCCTCCTTGAGATGAAGGGCCTCTGTAACTCCACTGGAGGTCACATGATCCTGACGGATAGCTTCACTTCGTCCATGTTCAAGCAGTCTTTCGTGCGCGTGTTCGAAAAGGACGGCGACGACAATCTTCTGATGGGTTTCAATGCCGTCATGGAGGTCTTGACGACGAAGGAGCTCAAGGTCACCGGCCTCATTGGTCATGCTATCTCTCTCAACAAGAAGTCTACCTCGGTGGGCGAGACCGAAATTGGCCTGGGCAACACGTGCGCATGGAAGATGTGTGGCATCGACCCCAGTGCCAGCTATGGTATCTACTTTGAGATTGCGCAGGGCGGGCCGTCGCAGATTCAGCAGGGACCGCAGAAAGGCATGATGCAGTTCCTGACCTACTATCAGCACTCTTCGGGCCAGTTCCACCTCCGCGTAACGACCATTTCTCGGAACCTCAGCGGTCCCGCCGGCGATCCTACAATCGCCCACTCTTTCGACCAAGAGGCGGCTGCGGTGCTCATGTCCCGCATTGCCGTATTCAAGGCCGAGGTCGACGATGGCCCGGATGTGCTGCGCTGGGTTGACAGGATGCTTATCCGGCTTTGCTCGCGCTTTGCCGACTACCGAAAGGACGACCCCTCGTCGTTCCGCCTCGAGAAGAATTTCACTCTATATCCACAATTCATGTTCCATCTGCGGAGAAGCCAGTTCCTGCAGGTGTTCAACAACTCGCCCGACGAGACGGCCTTCTACCGGCACGTGCTGAACCACGAAGACGTCAGCAACTCGCTCGTCATGATCCAGCCCACGCTTGATTCCTACACCTTTGACCAAGAAGGTGGCCAGCCTGTGCTGCTGGATTCTACATCCATCCAACCCACCCACATCCTTCTCCTCGACACTTTCTTCCACATCCTCATCTTCCACGGCGAGACGGTTGCGCAGTGGAGAAAGGCTGGATACCAGAACCAGGAGGGCTACGAGAACTTTGCAGCATTATTGGAGCAGCCAAAGGAAGACGCAAGGGTATGTAGAACTTGTCCTCTTTAAATGGCCCTTCTGCTGCACCCAGCTAATCAAGTACACAGGATCTCATCACGGATCGTTTCCCGCTTCCCCGGTTTATCGTGTGCGATGCCGGCGGTTCACAAGCCCGGTTCTTGCTGTCTAAGCTGAACCCGTCTACTACGCATACGACTGGCGCCTATGGCGGCGTGGGCGCCCAAACTGCACAGACCATCTTCACAGACGATGTGTCTCTGCAGACGTTTATGGACCATTTGATGAAGTAAGCATCTTCGTGGCATCCTTCAAGCATGCTGTTTTGAATGCGAATCATGAAGCTAACGCAGAAATCAGGTTGGCTGTGAGCGGCACAAACTAAGCTGGCGCTTAATGTGAGGTTAACGAAGGGATGGACGGCCGTCGTATAGAGAAAAGGTGTCTATGATTGTTGTTTCTGTCAAACATGGAAAATCCGAGAGCGGGTAAATATTTTTGATTTTTTTTTCTCGTAAGAGTTGTCATTTTAGCACCAGAAAAAGCTCGAGGCACGCGCTAAGGAAGTGTTTCTTCTATGTCTCCTATCGATGCTTCAACCTACATACTCTTTTTGTCTACAAATTCCCTATCTTTTGTTCCACTGTCAGAGATCCAGCTTGTGGTGGATTAAATCTGTATAAGCCTATGCTTAGTTGTTCTCTGTGGCTGACGCTTTTTTTTCCTAAATATTTTAACTGCCTTAGCTGTGGCTGATGCAACCAGCACATTCTGCTTTGTGATTGGTAGGAGAGGCACAACCCCACTCAGCCCTGAACACCACACAAAACTTTTTTTTTCCCTTGTGCATTCCACGACCCCCATTTGCTGGCTCCAATTTCCTTAATCGCCGGCATCCAATTTTTTTAATACGTCTCTCAAATTTTCTTAGATCTCGGGTCCTTTTCTCTCCTCTCTTGTCTCCAACCCTCCCGCCAAACTTCTAAATATACGCCAGAGTGCGATTTCTCGATTGAACAACCGCCAAAATGCGTACGTTTCTTTTCCTGCTGTTCCCGATATTTTCGAAGATTTCTGGACTTCGATGAGAAGGTTTGCGTTTTTGCTAACAGCAGAACTCTACAGCCCCGAAGGTCGACCCCAACGAGATCAAGATCATGTACGCTCTTCTCCCCTCCACTTCGCTCCTTCTGCGTCTTGCAGCCGGTTCGATCTCGTCTCGAATCAGATCTCCGAGTTGTTTCAGACAATCGCGCAAGGAAATGAATGGAATTCTAACATGCAGCGCAGCCACCTGAGAGCGACGGGCGGTGAAGTCGGTGCTTCTTCTGCCCTGGCTCCCAAGATCGGTCCTCTTGGTCTGTCCCCCAAGAAGGTCGGCGAAGATATTGCCAAGGCGACTGGCGACTGGGTACGTCATACATCTCACTGGGAATGGAGCAGAACGAGGAGTGGAGAGGGGAGAAAACAAGACGCAGTGCCAGTGGGAAGGGGACTGGCTGCTCTCGACAAGGAGCTTGGATGAGGAAATTTGATGGAGAGAAGTCAGGGAGGAGTTCTAGGAAAAAGTGAATGCTAACAACGCAAAACAGAAAGGTCTGCGCGTGACCGTCAAGCTCACCATCCAGAACCGGCAAGCGCAGGTGTCCGTCGTGCCGACTGCATCTTCGCTCATCATCCGCGCCCTGAAGGAGCCCCCACGGGACCGGAAGAAGGAGAAGAACATCAAGCACAGCAAGTCGGTTCCCCTGGACGAGATCATCGAGATCGCCCGGACAATGCGCTTCAAGTCCTTCGCCAAGGAGCTCAAGGGCACCGTCAAGGAGATTCTGGGCACCGCATACAGCGTTGGCTGCCAGGTTGATGGCAAGCCGCCCCAGGACATCATCGAAGCCATCGATGAGGGCGAGATTGATAGTACGTCACCTCTCTGCTCTTTCCCGTTCCCCTTTTGGTCGAGTTTAATCCTAGTGGAGGTATATTTTTGTTAACCATGATGCAGTTCCCGAGGAATAAAAAGGTGGCCGAACGGTGGGACGCGTATGGGTTCTTGGCATTCTGATCAAGGAGTTCAGGATTTTCTCTTTTTTCTAGTCTGCTCCTCTTTGTCACATTTCTGTTTCTTTTTCATCCGCCTAGGAGACCCTAACAGAAGGGACCACATCTCCGTTCCGTTTTGATACATAACCACAGCAGACCTTCAGAGAAAAAAAAAAAAGAAGAAAAGAGCCGGGCAAAACAGAAAAAGAATCAACAAAAAAATTCAAAAAATTGAATCGATGCGAACGGTTCAGTTCCGCCTTTTTTTGTGTCATGCTGTTATCCTACCACGGGTAGGGAATTTTCGTCGACAAACGCCTTGTCCAAGCGAAAGAGGCAAACCACGAAAGAAAAGACAAAAGAGAGCGGTTAACTGGGTAATGACGCTCTCTTTTGCTCATTCCTTCGGCGCCTCGCTATGCCATCTCCTGCGAGGTCCTCTCTCGCCCACTCGTTGCCCTGTCCATCACTGTCCGCTCCTGGCCTACACTCTGAAATGCACCAGCTCTCCCATGTTGCGTTTCAATTTTGGTGCCTAGGAAGATTAAGCATATAAGCGTCCTATTACTCACCGCGGCTTTCTTTTGGTATTTCAGTGAAAGTTGAGGTCCATCATCCAGGTCGACATCTCTTGCTCTAAGCCCTCGTGTTTCTCATTCCCGCCCATGGCCTCTGCGCCTCTTCCCGGCTGAGCCCCGTTTGTCTACGCGTTTTTCTTGCTCTCCATGTAGTGATTACCATCTCCGGTGGAAGAGGTATAGTCAATTCCTCTTCTCGCCTATAGCGCGCTCTCGCCGAGTCTCCTGGACCTTTGAATCTAGTTCTAGTAAGCACACGTTCTTGCGACAGGTACCAGTCTTAGGCAAGGCTGTCGATCGGCGCAGACGGAAGGCAATCATTACTGGTTTGTAGCCGCAGTATGCTATTACATCAGATGGGAATCGAGCACCTCTATAGAAGGTAGGAGGCTCAAATGTGCGGCGATGCACTCTGTCAGTATTAAAATATACTATTGCATAAGATGAATATAAGTAATCGGAGTTCTGGTTCTATAGTTTGCAGCAAAACTAGACCAGCGCGACCCTTTCATAATTTTTAGTCAGCTTTGGGCCTTGTTTTGCTAGTCATTCTGCCTCACGGAGGTATATTCGTCCATGTGTTTCAACACCATCTTGCTGCTTACGGCGAGAGGATGAAACAAGCTATGGGAGGGGTTCATATATTACTTGCGTGCATTTATATACATCCTACTGTATGAATATTGATTTTTGTCTAGTTAATATTGTCTCGTATGCATCCCGATAATACAAAATCTTCCAGCTGTGCCTCAGCTTAGCTGCAGCGGCGCATTTGTGTTTAATTGCTTCCGCGTGTCTGTTTGTGTACCCGCAAGAAAACAAGTAAAAGTCCACTTCCAACGAGAGTACGACACCACCACTATCACCCGCGTGCTCGCTTCTCAGGGACACAGACCACAGACCCCCTTTCATGCCCGTGTATGCTCTCTCAGTGTTTTCTTTGTGCTCTGTGCTGCCTTTCGTTCCTTGCACTGCGTCGTGACAATTACCCGTCCCGCTTCCTCGCATTGTCACCACACGGTAGGCTGTAGGGTAAAGGCCAGATGACGATGGGAAGGCAAGGGAAAGCGGACACGAATTCGTGGGGGAGGGGGGGAGAGTAGACAGAGTAGGGGGTGCGAGTGTGTTTGTAGTCAACTAGGAGGGAGAATTGGGACAGTGTACGCAAACGTCAAGGAGAACTAAAAAGAAAACAGGACAGGCCTTGGCAGCAATGATGGAACGGCAAAGGGTCCAAGACGTCAGCTATTATTGTTTGCAAACGGTAAGAAATGCGATAAAATCATAAAAAGGGATCAAGAATTGCCATCTTGGAAGAACCCGTCTCTTGTTTGACCTTCCCGCTCGTCGATCATGCCTTACCTGCTTTTCTTTTTATTTCGCTCCTTCTTCCCGCCACCCGCGTGCATTTCCACCCCATCTGCTTATTATGCTTAGTTCTCTCCCATCTCCCTTTTTACCACTGTTTTTTTTTGGTGTTTGCCTAGGTATTCGGCGCCCAAAGCAAGATGCGTCCAGCAGACAATCAGACTTATCCAACACAAAAGTCGCTGAACAATTGATCGTGGTTCCTGGCTTCGAATACAAGGGCCGGACAGACAGAGACACTTGTCTCCCCGCATGCATTTCTTCGATGCTCCGGTCGGCCTCCACTCTTTTGGCTACGGTAATACAAAATTGGCGATGGTCGCCGATCTTGTGTTAAAATATATATTGCGGTAAGGCCAGATCTTGGTTCAGTCCTCCTGAATGGCTCCTTGGTGGCTCCTTGATGTTATTTATGTTCCTTGCGCCCCGTCCTAAACACAATAATAGAGTAGAGCCTTCCGTAAGAGGTGAGAAAAGCGGTGTCTCGTCACACGGAGCATTTGCGTATGTAAGATCTATGTAGACTCGCATGCTTCTTTTCTTTTCTTTTCCTTTCTTCGGTTCCCTTGCCTCATCTGGTCCTTCAACATCTGCCGTATGGTGTTGCAGCCTTTCAGTGTCGTCTGTGTGCCGCCCTTTCATTAGAGGAAGATATCACAATGTGACAGCAGTGCCGCCCGGAAATGGAAGGGTAAGGCCAACCAGGAAGAGAGATGTTCTAAGCGCTTGTCCTTTTTTGCAGGGCACCAAAGGCGCGAAATGTGGGCGTGACAGAACAATAAGGGAGTAATATCTTACTTACATGACTGCACCGTTGTACACGATGCGTAAGATATGCACTGAACCGCACACTGATCGGCGTGCCCACACAGCGTGGTGGTTTGGCATGCAAGATGTCTTCCTAGAGACCCATCTTAGTCGCCCAATGTTGGAAAGAAAGTGGACTCTGGGTTGGACCAACCGAATTCATGCTCGCTGACCAGAAAGAATGTTCTGTTCCTCCAGCGTCCAATGACCACCAGCTGGCCCTTCCTAATTCGATGAGTTGCTTCAGAATTTCATCTTCTCTGGATATATTCTACACGATCTGTATATTCCATTCCTTCCTTGCTGGTCTTCACCAGCGAGCCCAATGTTGCACCACAGCTTACTCGCAGTGGGAGAAATGCCCTGCGGCAGGCTACCGAAAGACCTGTCGCATAGCATCCCAGCCGCGGCCACGATCACAAACCTCGGCGGATCACTTCTTCTGGTTCAGGACACCTGCACAGCCCTGTTAGGAACCCCTAGCTTTTCCTCTCCTGGGCTTTTTTGCTCTCTTTTGGGTCTCTTGCGTGCGAGCTTGGCCAGTCGCTGCAATTGGCAGATCAGGCTGCGCTTTGCTTCGTTTCTCTCCCATCTCCCCTCTTCGTATGTCGCTATCGCCTTTTCACTTTGCCACGCAATGTTATCCGAAATCATTTGTCGTGTTCGTCAGCAAATATAGCAGAAGGGAATTACGAATCGGCAGGATTTGTACCCCAGTCCCCCAAGTTTCGGCGGGGATCGACCGAGTATTTAAATACAAGATGCGTACCCATATGTTTAGTGTGCGCCAGGAGATTTACTCGTTGATCTCGTCTTTCAACAAGTCGGTCCAAAGAAAACCCTGCTGTTACATAGTGCCGCGACAGAGTGACAGGCTGCCACTATATACGAGCGTCTTGGGCATGATTAAGCTGGCTCCGGCGGCATTGTTCTGTGCGCTAATATCCACTAGGTAGAGCTTCGGGGTGTATTACTGCACGCTTCTGTGCCTGTTAGGAGACCAACTTGGACTGGGTGCATACGCTTGCAACACCTTGCACATGCAGGACCAATTTTCTCGGGTGCGGTGGAGACTGTTGGTATTGCCAAGCCATCTTTTCGGTGCTATGTTGTACGTCGTATGTCACCTTTTATTTGTTGTCTGATTTGTTTTTACTCTCGTACCAAGTATTTCGCGGTCTCTTCTTTTCCTCCCTTTTTTTAATAGTCGTATATTGCGAGTCATCTGTTTTGTAGAACACAAAAGGCGATCCTTTTGATTGTGGGTGGTTCCTCGCAAAAAGGGAAGTTCCAAGCCGCCACTCGGCATCCAACTGTTAATTTCTTTACTGGCGAAAAGGCTGTGTCACTGCTGCACTGCTGCCCTGTGGCAAATGCTCGAGATTTCGCTTCGTATACGAATGAAAAGCGTTCCTCAGTGTATACGCTATTTTTCTCTTTTGAATGAGCATCTTCACTGGAAATGATGACCGACAAGGCCTAGTGCAGCACCTTCCGCCTCGTCTGCCTAGCGCAACCGTCCTGGGGATCCAACTCTTTGGGCGGCCATGCGAGCCTCTCGCACCAAAGCCAGCTTGTGTACACTGCAATACGTATGCTTATACTCCGTACTCGCAATGTAGCTAAATTCTATTAACGCGTTCCTCCTAAGGGCATTTGTGTTTAATGACAGATTTATGCCTCTTCTCCCCCTGGCTCTCACAGCTTCCTTTTTATTTTTCTGTTATGTTTCTCTTTCCCTTTCTTCTACTTGGCAAAATCCTTGAACACTCAGAACCGAAAATAGCCCGTCTTTTCCAGATTTTTTATGCCTCCGCACCGACCGCTTTGCGATCCACAAACCATGACTCTGTGAACAAAGGATGTACCTCATCCGCAATGCCTGACGGTTGTACCATCGTAGCTCTCTACTTGCCTGCTGTCCTACAGCAACGAAAGCAGGAAAATCAGGTAATCATTGTAATCAATGAATCAATGAAGTAGTGAATCAGGGAATCGGGGGATTAGGGAACAAGGGAAGCCCGCTGTAGGGGGGGACAAGTACTTCTTGGGGACCATTTACAAGGTGCGATTTGCTGATGCTTCAGTTGTAGCTCACTTACATGCCGTTTTACTGCTACGTATACCCTCCCTTGTCTGCCTCCCCTCCCTTAACATCCCTGTTCTTTCCTCCTCTCTCTCCCCCCCCCCACCAACTAACCAGTGACGGCTCGCTCTTTCCCTTTTTACCATCACACACCCCCTCCTTCTCTATTTTTCTCTGCCTCCGCCCTCCCCCCCCCCCACCACCATGTCGAGTGTTAGGCGGTCAGCGACAGCGAAAATTGCCAACTTGCCTCTTGTTTCTCTTCAAGGCAGAGAGATATCAACTGGTGCTGTTCAATCAATCAAAAAGGCCAAGACGCAAAAAAAACACGGAAGGAAAAGAAAGACAGTTTGGAGGATCAGGAGAAGCCCAAGAGCGACCGGAAAGCCTGAAAGAGATTCCTTACGAACAGAACCGGCGAGGCAGAGAGGTTAGGCTTGCACAAGTCAAGCGAGATCCAGAGATCCAGGAGCATTAGAGTCGACGGGCAAAAAGCAGGTTGGAACGTTTAACAATAGACAGGAGCAGCAACCACATCAAAGGCGTCCGTCTGCCCGTCTGCAAAGGAGACGTTGTTCCCCTTACTGCCTTCTTTTCATTTTTTTCTCCTACTTTCTTTTCTCTCTCTCTCTCTCTCTCTCTCTCTCTCTCTCTCTCTTTCTTCCCTTCAGTCTCTTTGTCCTCTCTCTTCCAACCCACAAACCCATCTAATCCAATCCCAACGGCGTTTGGCGTTCTCTTTGGCAGTAAGCGTCTCTCTCCCGTCCCCCGCCGCCTATTCCAAACGGCCCTAAATGAGTTTTAGCGGTACCCCAAAACCCAACTAGGCTGTCCGCTAGCGTTCGATGTGAGCCACTGGGTTGCATATGACGGTCGAAGCTGAACGTTTGAAAATCTCTTGAATCGCTTTCGTCGAGGATTCTTGTTTTTGTTTTTCCTTCCATTTCGTTCTTCGTTTGCATATCGCGGATTTCCTCTTTTGCTTCATCCTCACACAGCATCTCCGAGCTAGTCGCACAGCGCCTTCCGATTGTCGCCGCCTATCTGTCGTGTCCGTTTAAGTTCTCTCGGTCTCACATTCTGCTTATGTCTCTTCCTCCTTCTTTTCTCCTCCCCAGCCTCTACGGCTAGGGTTGTGACGATCCATCGCCTGCTCGATCTCGTGGCCAAATACCTGGACCAACTGTGGCAGGTCCTTGGCGAAATTACTTCTTTGATCAGCGTACTGCTCTTCCTCGCCCTCTTTGAAGATGCAGCAACCAGTAGTCCAGATGCACCATCAGGCTGTGCCGACCCCTCGCCATTTTGAACCCCTGATTCCTTTCCATGCTCATCTCAAACCCGAATACTTTGCTACTCTCCAGCAGCATCAACAGCAGCAGCAACAGCAACAGCTGCAACAGCTTCAACAAAATCTCCAGGATCACCACCAGTACCTTTCCCAGAGCCGCGCCGGACGGCCACAAGGCTCCTTCGTTGGGGCTGCCGGCACGGCTTCCCAGAGGAGCTTTCCTATTCGGAGTTCGCAGCCTACGGCTTCCCCAACAAATTCCCGAGTAGCCCACTCGGAAGAGCATCAGTATAGCTCTCAGCATAAACAACACAGGCACCATTTCGCACCAGCTGCCGCAGCAGTGGCCAACACTACATCGTTTCTCAAACACATTCCCGAGAGACTTCAGGAACACCAACTCCGCCGAAAAACCCCCAACGGGACCATTGATGCTGGATACGATGGCTCTCCCGCCAGCCTTGCAACAGGGCCGCCGCCATTCAAGCAAATGGCTCTATCAGCGCCCTCCGCCATTTTTCCCACTCCCGTCGCCCAACAAGGCTTGTCCGTTCACCAGTTACAATTTCGGCAACCTCACGCAAGCAGTTCTTCAAGCGCTCACGCTTCGTCCGATGGAATAGGCCTAAAGACTACCTTGACTGTTGATAATTCCTGGGCGTATCAAGTGCCGAACCAGAACTCTGCTGCTGTTGCCGCCGCCGCCGCGGAGCTATCGAATATTCCCAACGCTGCCACGGACTCAGCTTTTGTAATGCAAGCAGGGCCGTTTCCCACACAGCTGCTGGGAAACAGCAGCAGTACCAATGTTGTCAACAATCTATTCGTACAACCTGTCTTTTCCCCTTCCTATCAAGCGTCTCCTGGGCCAACAGCTTTTAACTCCTCCAGCTTCGATCCTCGGCCTCTCTGGCCGGATAGTGCATTGCTACAGCGGTTTCACTCGCAGTCATTCCCATTAGCCAATGTAGCTAATGTAGCAAGCAGCAATAACGGCAGTAATAACGGCTCTAGCAATAGCATCCTTGGCATTATTCCTCAAAATATCGTGTGTGACAACGCTTACATTTCTGCTGCTCAGCCGATGTTTGCTCCTACGATTCCTAGCAACGGTACCAATCAGATACCTATTTCTGGCCAACAGAATTTATTCCGATTTTCTTCGTCCGTCTCCGGCCTTGAAGGTGGCGGTATATTTCCTCGAAATTTTCAGAACCAGGATTACCATGATGGAAGTAGCTTGGGTGCATTAAATTTGGAGAATCAAGCAATTTTGCAGTCGCCAATTCAAGCACTACAGATGCTGTCTATGGGCCCATCCTCTAGTGAATCCACTTCCGAAGTGTCTACATCGGGGGATAGTCCTACCCAGTTCAAAGAGCGTGTTTTGGCGCATGCTGAGAAGACGTACGCGGACCTGTTGTTGTATTTAACCCAGGCCAAGAAATCGTTCAACGGCAGACCACTTCCCAGTCTACGAAATCCCACAAGATTGGCTATTTTCTCAAAGCTTAACCAGCACAAGCACCGGCAGCGACAACAACAGCCGTATCCTGTACCTGGCTCTGCACAGCAGAGGATGACCTCAACTCCTAAACAACAACATCCACAGAATGGGAGCAATATTCAACAACCGGTGCCTTCTGCTACCGTTGTGGCGGAGATTCTCGCGAACCCTGCCATGCAAAAGACTCACTCTGATTGGGGCAAAGCCCGCGGTTTCTCACGCCCGTTGAATAGCGATGTGTTTTCGGTTCATGCTCCACTTGTTGTGCAAGCAAAGGCCGTTTTGGAACTGCTGTCAAGTCTCTGTGAACAAAATGGATGGAAATGGATCGACGGGATGCTCCTGGGTGGCTGTTTGCACTATGCTCTCGAGCATTTTGAGCAAGCTCTTGAGTGGTTCAAAAGGATTTTTGCTCTGAAGCCAAATTTTGTCGAAGTCATGTCTAATATTGCTGCCACGCTGCATTGTCTCGATCGTCACGAAGAGGCCATCAAATATTGGCTGCAAGCCATACGTGCGAAGCCAAGTTATCTGGAGCCCGTGGAAAACCTTACTACATTCTTAGCTGCAGACCACCGACATCGCGAAGCAGTGGAAATAGTTACCTTCGTCCAAAATTCTCTCCGCCTTCCAAAAGCAGGAGGTGCTAGCAATGGAACTAAGAATACCAAACGTGGCGATGCGGGACCAGATACAACCCCGGTTCCTTCTTCCACCGGTGCGACTGGCAGTCATTCCTCAACTCCGCTCTCAAGGAACGAGATTTCGCCCCTACCGACTTCGCCTGAAGCTGCTGGTTTACATCTTGGTTTTGGCTCCAGCGGCTACGCAGTCCCAGGACACGACAACGGTCGGATGTTGGCCCTAGTTCACACGAAGGCAAACATCTTGTATGCAATGAAAGAGACCAGTGCGGCATCCGAAGCCTATGAGGAGGCTGTCTTGATTGGTGCCGGTCGGTCTTTTCAATGCATCCAAAATCTTATTCAGCGTATACACGCTGCACTATCTCCTACCGAGGCAGCCTCCAGTGGCCGCTCATATTTCCCACGACCTTCATCAAAGCCTCTTCTTCTACCTCCCGAGAATGCAAAGCTCACGGCGCGTCTTGTTTTTTCTTCTACAGGCGGTCAACTCCCAGGCCTTCGTTACATTCCTAACACGTATCAGCGGAAATCAGCCGTGGCCACAACTAGCAACGCCCTACTCTCGATGGCAAAGATCCTCCAAGATGGCATGGCGAATAGCGGCTACGCTTCACAAAGCCCAAACGGCCCGTCTACAGCTGTTGCCGACATTTTAGCCCTGTACTACTTGTCATTGTCTCTTCAAGAGAGTCCATCAACGGCAAACAATGTCGGTATCTTACTCGCAAGTGTACAGCCATCACCAGCCTTGAAACCTGCACAAATCCAAACTCAGAAGAAAAATATACCGCAACAACAGCAACAGCAGCTTCAAAAATTTCAACTTCTTCGTCAGCAACAACTGAAGCACATGCAGCAGCAACAACATCTACACCAGTTACAGTCGCCTGCAAACGGAGCTGCGGCTGTCGTACCTCTCAGCTACCCCCCTGGCATTACTCCAGGCACTGGCTTAGCCTTGGCATTTTCATACTATAGCTATGGCCTTCAGCTTGACCCAAAACACGTGCACTTACACACGAACCTGGGCAGCTTATTGAAAGATGTGGGGCACCTTGATCTTGCGATCAGGATGTACGAACAAGCGGTTGCTTGTGACGGTACTTTTGACATTGCATTAACCAACCTAGCCAACGCCGTTAAGGACCGTGGCCGTGTCTCAGAGGCAATTTCGTACTATCGTCGCGCTGTTGCCTCCAATCCAGACTTTACTGAGGCGGTTTGCGGTCTGTCCACGGCGCTTAATTCCGTTTGCGACTGGAGCGGTCGTGGCGGCGTTGTGCTTTATGGTGGCCGATATGATCGTTGGCACGTGGACGACAACGGTATGCTGCAGGATGTTCGCCAGCATGGCCGCGGAAGCGGATTAATGAAACGTGTCGTGGATATAGTTGCTCGGCAACTTCTAGAAGCATCTGTCTGGGGCCGAGGCGTGCTACATGAAAGTGCCATTGCCATGCTTTCCTGCCAGATGAAAGAGGCTACTGAAAAGCCTGTCGCAGACCAAGGCAAGGGGCAGAATGACCCTGATGACAACTTAGATGTGGCTATCGAATTACAAAAGTGGGCTGGCCAACCCTGGGAGGGCTCTCGCGTGCTTCGTCTTATTGAGCGAGCCACTCGCGTTGTCATGCGCCGTTGGTACCACGACCGCTATGTTCGTGGTATCGAATCCCCCAATGGATACGCAAGACCGCGGCCACCCGCAAGCCTAGCTGTGCCAGGGGCACCCACTGTGCTACCTTTCCACACATTCACCTGCCCGCTTCCAGCTAAAGAAGTGCGACTGATTTCTCAACGGAATGCACTCCGCATTTCTTGTTCTACGCTTCGCTCTCCGTGGCTCTCTAGCTCAGTTTATCCACCGCCTGCTCCTCCGCAGCCTCAGCTAAACATCGGCTACATCTCGTCTGACTTCAATAATCATCCTCTTGCTCACTTGTATGTCATTCTCTTTGTGCGACGTTTCTTACCTTTCCGTGATGATGAATTTGGGGTTTTCTAACGTCATAACTTCTAAATGCAGGATGCAGTCAGTTTTCGGATTTCATGATACATCGCGTGCAAAGGCTTTTTGCTATGCAACGACGGCAAGCGACAAATCTGTTCACCGCCAGAAGATTGAGAGTGAAGCACCGGTATTCCGCGACGTGACCAACTGGACACCCGAGCGCCTGATTGAGCAAATTATCCAGGATGGAATACATATTCTCGTCAATCTGAACGGATATACGCGCGGAGCACGAAACGAGATATTTGCTGCTAGACCCGCACCGATCCAAATGGCTTTTATGGGTTTTGCTGGCACGCTTGGAGCTGAATGGTGCGATTATCTCTTGGCGGACACGATAGCTGTACCGCCTTCTACATTGCGACCATGGCGTGGAAACATCAGCATTGGCGACGTCTTTCATGACGAGGCTTCGTCTGACGAAGAGAAGTGGATTTACTCGGAGAATATCATTTACTGCCGTGACACGTTTTTCTGCTGTGACCACAAACAGTCGGCTGATGCAAGCGAGCGCGGTTTGACTTGGCAAGACGAGCAACGTAGACGGTGGAAGATGCGAAAAGAGCTATTCCCTAAACTCTCGGACGACACTATAATATTGGGGAACTTCAATCAGCTCTACAAGGTAATCTTCATCCAAGGATTTTTTTGGATCTGTCTCAATATTTTCTGATTTGTTTCTGACATTATCACAGATCGACCCAACGACCTTCCGAAGTTGGTTGCGAATTCTAGCCGGCGTGCCGAACGCCGTTCTGTGGCTACTTCGGTTTCCAGAGTTAGGCGAATCAAATTTAAAGGCTACGGCAACTCTCTGGGCAGGTCAGAGCGTGGCCGACCGTATCATCTTCACTGACGTTGCGCCAAAGCACCTGCATATCACGCGGGCGCGAATCTGCGACCTCTTTCTCGACACTCCCGAGTGCAACGCACACACAACTGCAGCCGATGTCCTATGGTCCAGCACTCCCCTGCTCACTCTACCACGGTACGAGTACAAGATGTGCTCGCGTATTGCGGCATCAGTTTTGAAGGGTGCTTTGCCCAAGAATGCTGAAGGCAAGGGGGCAGCAGCGGAGTTGATTGCAGACGATGAAGATCAGTACGAAAGATCGGCAATCAAACTGGCAAACAGTCTCATTTATCGCATGGTCAGGGTCAGTGGCAGTCCTAGCGGCGAGGTATATGGCGAGGGTGTAGGACGTCTGGCCGACCTTAGAAAACTGCTCTGGCATCATAAATGGTCCTGCGGGCTGTTCGACACCCGAAGATGGGTGTCTGACCTAGAAGACGCTTATGAAGAGGCCTGGCGGAGATGGATTACAGGCGAAAGAGGGGATATCTATCTTTAGGGGCTCCCAATCGGTGGTCTCTTCATTTCACTTTCACAATAACCGATAGCTGTCTTCTCAGCGACTACCCCTTTTGATATTTGGAGCGTGACTTACTTCCTTCATTTTCATCTTTTCCCTTTTTTTGGTAGCATGAATTAGGACTACTGGCGTCAATCAGCACGACGGTGCCTTAGGCACACAGAAATACTTTGTTATTATGGGTCGGAAAGGCAATCTTGGAGTGTTTCATTTTGGCGTTTGAAGAAACAAGGAAGCAATATTTTGTAATCAGAGGATAAAAACGACTACTTTTTTTCAGCTGCGTCTTTCGAGGACGACGGCTCATGGCTTTCTGGTTGCCAAGTACAGTATGGAAAGGCAGCAGGCGTTGACTTATTCCTTTTGATGATTTTTATCAAGAAGCCATGTCAATAACAGCCGCGGATGTTTTAGCTGTGGCATTTTCTTTGGCGTTGTATTTATTATGATAGCAGTGCTGGCTGTTGTCTTGGTCTTCATGAATGATGATGATGGAAACACAATTGGTTTCTTTTCTTCCGCTTCTCAATTTTTATTCTCCACGTGGTAGGTGTTTTAGAAGCCATCTTGGGCTGCTTCGTAACTTTCTTGGTATTTATTCTTATATGTCTTCAAATCGATATGCAAGAAAACATGCTAGGTTATGCTGCTTCACGATGTTTTTTTGTTCGCCATTCTGCGGTGTTTATTTACTAGCGATGGGAGCAATGTATAAACTCTATCAAACGAAAAATGAAGACAGGAGATTGGAGACTTGCCATCGCGGTTTCCACTTGGATGCAATTGATCACACCGAATCTTAAGCCAAAGAGGCCGAAGCCGCACATGAGCAGCACCTTGCGCAATTCAACTAACCTCAGTAAAGAATGGATCGGCCGAGCAGAACACTTGAAGCTAGAAGTCGGGCAACTTGAATACGCACTTTCATGCACAATTATCAAAGCTGAGACCGCTCTACTCCGCAAGAGGGCTATGGCCTCTGTCGTAGTGTAACGTCGTCAACAGATGTGAGTGAATAATTAAAGGAAAGAAGAACTCGCCTGGATCCTGTGCTGGACCTCGAAGATTCACAACATGTTGCCAGACATACCAAGACAACTAGACGAGATATATTGAGAGCGAGACGGGGAAGATCCACAAGGCTCTTTGTTACAGACGACCTGCTGCTACCAGGGGGCCCAGTCTCGTCCATGTCAGAAGAGGTCGCAAGCGACCTCTTCCTCTTCTTTACTGAGTGAGATGCCGGCGCGCTTGCAACGCCTTGTGTGGAGAGCGTGGGCGGCATTGTTTCGAGGAGCGCGACGATGACTTGTTCGCGCGTGTCTAGGGACTCGAGCCAGACTTGCAAATAGTAGCTGGCCAGGTCCAGCCGAAAGGCTCCTCGAGGCTGAGAGATCTCGTTATCCGTAACTGCCGAGTCTCGCTGTGTTCAAAAGTAAAAGCCAGATTCTGCGTCCGTGAAAGCGGAGCGAAAGATAGAGAAGTGAGAGGAATGACAAAGGTAACGCCAAAGACTGCAGCGGCCGCCTCTCGGCGGCTATCGAGCACCAGTCGTACGAGGTTCAAGGTCTGTTTTTCTCAGTGGCATTGAACGTGGATGAGAAAAAAGGTTCATGTAGCCAATTGTCTAGATGCGCAATAGGAAACAGTACGGCAATAGCGCCCACTATTTGCAACGGTAAAATTCTATTAATACGGCCCCCAATAGATGCACACATGCGTGCATATAAAAGAGACGACTAAACCTCGCTCTACGTGATATTTCATACACATGCCTCCTACCTGGATCAAATACATCACTAGTTTCACTAATATCACCAAGATCGTCACAAAAGCCTCAACAAAATGGCCTCCTCCCTCCCTGCCTCCCGAAGCCGTATACGAATTAAGAGAAGCCCTCCTTCAATTAATTAATCAGTAGGCGGCGCCTCGCGGTTGTGCCTTTGTTATTAGTCGGTCGAATAAGGAAGGATCGGGTAGACTTGGAGTCTTTTATGCCTATGTTACGGCGGCGTGAGGGTTTACCACTGTGCTATACGACAAAAAGATCGCTATTAAAGCAGCCAGTGCTTGAATCCCTGACCCTAGCGTATATCACCTTTGTGCCAGCGCACTTCGTGACACCGGGCCGTTGCCGCAGAAGCTCGGACAGAGATGCAAGCGGTGGAGGCACGTGTAGAGTTAGTAGATGCCAGGTTGTAGGAAATTCTAGGGACATGGCAACTGCCATAGTAGGACATTACGGAGGAACCAAATTTGTATGGTAATTTGCAGTAATTTTTGCTATTTCTGAATGCTTTTGTGACGATATTAGTGCTGTATTTTGATCCAGGTAGGAGGCAATGTGTATGAAATATCACGTGGAGCTATGTTTAGTCATCTAAATTTTATTTGAGTTTATGCTCTGTATAATGCATGTTTTGAGTCGATCGTTCACTTCCTTCGTGTTGGCTTATATTTAAATCCCCACTGGATTGCTTTTAGAAAGCGCCGTTTGGTTAAGAAGCCGGTGATCAACGCGGTTAGATGCCGTTTGTTTTTCAACGACTGACAAATAATGAATTTCAAGCTAGAAACTCGACAGTTTGTCCCAGAGAATGTCAACATCACAAGGGGATCATAGGTCGTATCACTTGACAACCACATCAGCGGTGGAGTTCAATGAAGTTGCCCCAGATAACGTGGAAATTTGGGGTGACAAGCAGAAAGCCTAACTGCTGCTTGATAAGTGCCTTCACTGTTGCTTGAGAAATAGTAGACGAAACGTATGAAAGCGTACGGCATGAGCTACTTACACATAATCGAGATTTAAGGGGCAAGATACTCGAAGGCTTCAATAGCGATCATGAAATTTTTTTCTAAGAAAATTCAAAAGCGCCGAGAAAACACCATAAAATCATCGCCATTTTATACTTGTGATGAATATCAACACAGTTCCAAATGGATATGTTGGACAGGTCAGTGTGTTCAGTCGTGAAGTTGGTCATTCCATGTCGAGAAGCAGCCTCTCTACAAAGCTACGGCTAAGGAAGGGGTGTTATGGAATATGTAAGATTGTGACATGAATGTTATACATGAAGACAAAATTGCTTCTCCCAGATCACGCTTTCATTGAGCTCCAGTGCACGGTGGAGTCTCCAGGTTTGATTACTTTCCGGTCTCTACCAGCGCTTCAAAGTCAACAGTAAGGGCAGCCAGCTGCTCTTGCTTTTGGGAAGCTGGAATCAGCAAACATGAATGCTACGTCCCATTTGATAGGGCCTCCTCTTCCTTCTCTTTTCCTCTTTTTGTATGATACTTCCGCTGTTATGTGCCTTCCTTGTATCTACTTGCCTCACACACTGTAGGGCCTTGTAGATAGGTGAGGCTTCGATGTTGCTATAAGCGAAGAGAACCAACAAAAAAAAAAAAAAAAAACGTTTAAACGAAGAGTCAGCATATGCAGTTATGCAAAGGATTAGAAGAGGGGAAAGAAATGTGCCTTCCAAAACAGGTTTGCTAATAATCGTTCAATGCAGCTCTCAGCTTTTCTCCCTGGCCAACAGTTGTGAGACCAACCAACACGAGACTGCAGAAGAAGGCGAAGAACAATTGCCGCAGTTTATAGTTTTTTTCTTGAATGGCATCTCACACACATCCCTTTAGTTTATTCTCAATATACTTCTTTGTAAAGCGTAGAAAATTTTTTATGGCGAATTGCTCGTGAGTGGGACCCTCTCTCGTTTTGACTCTGCTTCTTCTTTTACCAACGCCAACGGTATTACGTCTAGACTGCAATTCGCCATTTTGTGGCACTGTCTGTCATGGTCCTCCCTTGGTTGGCCTCTACATGTTGATGATTTCCGTTATCCATTGTACAGACAGGTCATAAAAAAGAAGTGTCACGGTCATGTATCCCATTTGATGGCCTGTCAGAACCAAGTTAATACATGTGAACACAATATTGCACATGTCTGCGGTGCAATACCTTTCAAGAATTTGGCTTCTGCAGGAAGCATACACAATAAAGCAACACTAATAAAACAGCAAGAGATACATATGAAGTCGTATTGGGGGCGAGAGAGGAAATTAGGATTAGAGCAAGAAAGCCTTGACACCGATTAGCCAGACGACGTTTAGATGCAGAAGATCGCTCTGGCCGTCTCATTTCAGAGCAATGTCAAGGCGGAACGCGGAGATTCGTGGCAAAATTACGGATTAACTAATTGCTATTTAAATAGCACAGACATGCCTCAAAGAGAGTAGCTTATGATGAGATGATGTCTTGCTTTCAGTTAGCTTTTACTCTGAGAGGCATAGCATATATGACCTGTCGTTAGCATTGAACATAGGCCAGGAGCATTTGCTGTGGTGCTTATTCCCTTCGGACTGCAGATAAAATACGAGACTGAAGAGAGAGGCAGTGGAATTTCAGCAGACTACAGCAGCTCTGTTGCTGATTGTGTGCTTTCTTCTCAGCTATAGTCCGCCTTAGTCTTGGTGAGCAGAGCTTCGAGAGAAAAGACACATTAGGAATCGATCACAATTACTATGCATCTTGATAAGGCCATCCATGACACCCCGCACTTCTACACGCTTTTGAAAAAGAAGAGATCAAGTCGTCAAGTACACTTCCATCAATGGCTGAGATCGCCGGTGCTATTTCAAATTATTTCTTCTCAAAAGCCTGTAGTCAAAGATTAGAGGTCGGCGGGTTACTGAGTTTGTCCAAAAACGGCAACGATAAAAGTGGACAAAGCCATTTTGAGCAAAGCTGATTCGAAGAGAGACCTGGAGATGACTGAAAGGGAAACCCTCTAAGTCTTATAGCCACTAGTGCTGTCGATCCGCCGTTTATTTTCCTCGTCTTTTTATTTCGACCTGCGAAGACGGTCCTTTTACATGTATATCACGAATACGATTCTCTATATTTGAAAAAGACATACGATCCCGTCGCAGTTCTGAATCACATTTTTTTGACGTTTGTGACATGGAAACTGAATGCGATGGCTGGAGTAGATACCAACGATCTTCGGTGACAATGTAAGGTACGAAATTGACATCTCGGGTACTTGGGTTGGGTAACACGAAGTAGAAAAACACAGACCAAAAGACAGCGACAGGGGGGCAAAGGAGCTAATAGTGAGCAACTTTGCTTTGTAGCTGACCGTCTACATCATTGTAACTCGTACCATTACACCGAGCGCACGAAGATGTTGCTTGGCGCGAAGAACGTAGAGATTAAGATTTCCTGTATATTTTTTTCATCCTTGGCAGACTGTGGAACGTCATAAGAATCTGGCCGATGACGATCACTCTAATAGAAAACATCCGTCGATGGAAGCTGAGCATGGCGAAAAGAGAATAATCGAAAGAAGATTATGCGAAGAACGGCCGACGCCTGCCTCAACCTCTTTCATTTTTCTGTGCGCAAGCTGCCAAGAGGCCAAATTTCTATCAGCTTTTTCTTTCATAGACCCATATACGAAGTCAATACGACGCAGTATCTGTGAGTCTGCAAATTTGCTGTTCTTGCAGGCGGCACTCCCTCGGTGCGTAGAACGAAAGTTTCGGCCATTCGGAGCAGGGTAGCATCGACTACGACACTTTTGGGACAGAGTGCACGGACAATATGCCCCGAGTACACATGTGAATTAGACAAAGCCATCGAAAACCCGCCGCTCCCCGTAGGAGAATTGTAAGAGATGCCTCCCCCGTCCCTCTAAGGAAGAGTGGAGTGACGATTTCAGCATGCAATATAGGCGGCTAGCAATGAAAATCTGTCAAAGAAATAGGAGGTGGCGGGTTCTCGAAGACTGCTAGCAGCTGATCGCCCTGGCTGGGCCTTTGCTTCGGAGTTTGGCTCATTCACTTTATTTCGCTTTCTTTTCTTCAATAAGCGCTTCCCCTGTATCTTGCACGTTGGTAGTTCGAGGGCAGTACGTATTATTGCACAGACGTATGTATGCCATACATCACTGAGCGCTGTTTGAGGTGACTCCCCTGCCAGTTGCAAGCCCCCCCTTCCTCTAAAGAGGGCGAGAGCTATGATAACAAGACTACGATCCGTTCCTAGTACCATGCTTTTTGTCCTTGGGTTTGAAGACCATTGGAGGAAGCAATAAGGCAGCAGGAACAATGCCAGCCACTGCGCCAAAACAGGACAAGGGACAGAAGAATATTGGATGAAAGGTGGATTCTAGCGGAAGTCGTTTTCTTGATTTGGACTATTAGCCTATTATTCCGGATAGCGTACTCGTACGAGCATGAGTGTGGATATATCTAAGAAAATCACCGTTGGCAAGCGGTAGCATGGGGGGGGGGGAGCGGAATGACCCGCTCAAGAGAACCAGGGAAGAAAAGGCAGAGGCGAAAAGCCATGTAACGTGCTCCAAAGAGCAATAAAGAAGGGCCTCATGCAATTAATTAACCTCACAAACTCTCGTATGGCATGTTGTGCTGCTCAATGTATTGATGTGCTGCATCGTGTTCTCATTTCGCACTTTCCAGTGTTGCAGCGCACCAAGTAACATTGCCAAACGTCCATGCATTCGTGCAAATAGGAATTGCGAATCCGGAGGAGAAGACATGGCATTGGGCGCGCGCGACGTTGATCAACGGCCAGCCGCCCAAAACGCAAGAAACACCGAATGTGACCCCAAGCGTAATGGGAACAAAACGGTATGCAAACCGATGTTCCGTATGCAGGAGAGGTTGTGCAAAGTCAAAGCATCGCACAAAGCACACGGCAGTGTCCTCGAAATGAAGATCTCAAGTGAGGATCTCTCTTCCCTTTGGATGAAAAATACAGAGGCTTGAAAGCTCCGAACAAAGGAATTGGATGTATTCCTTCAGAACGGACACGGGATAGAGGGAAAGGTAGGGCCTTCAAATACAATGGCACGCTGTACCAAAACAAAAAGTGCCGAAGAGCACTCTGGCCCAGAGCCAAAACAACGAGTGAAGAGGATGTAGAAATTGGCGTGTGACATTTAATGAGGCTTTCAGGTCAGCGATGTATCTGCCACCATAGGGCGCTAAGGACGACCTCAACAAAAAGCTCAAAAGGTGAGCTACATAAGAAAGGCAAATAGCTGGGACAGAAGAGAGACAAGAAGGAGCCCCTGCATTTAGCTGCGCTGATGCTCTGATTTAGTACAAAAAGAGCAAGGAACCAATTTGGGATCAATACGGAGCACTATCAGCTCGATTTTTTTTTTTTCCGAAAATCAACAAAAAGAGATCACGAGCTGTCTTTTGGACGAACCTCTACTGCAGACAGCCCAGCCAAGGAGGCCTGCGGCAGAGCTTTTTGGAAAGCAATACATAGAATGTGACGCAAGCCATCATATTGCTCTTGCAGCTCTTGCTAATTGCGTATAGATTGACTTTGTGTCAGGAGGGTGTGAATTTCTTCTCGTCTGCTCATATGTGTGAGCACGGATCACTTTTCAATATAAGCACACCGAGAAATCTTCAGTGAAACTTTCCCATCTGAGGACAAAATAATCAAGTGGTCGCCGAACACTGTGGACCCTAGCCGCTCGCAGACAAAAGAAAGAAAAAACAGAGGTGACAGGGGGCTGGGAGGGCAGGGGAAGTAGGCGTGTGGATCATCGAGGTCAAGACATCAACGAGGGAGCGTGCGTTGCTCCAAAGCTTGCGAGCCCGCCGCGGCAAGCTATCAACAAAGCTACTTTGGATTATGCCTATAACGGGGTTTATCGCTCTGGCACAATGCTATTATTATGCTCTGTGCGAGTCTGGGGCACACGCCCACACCAAGAAGCAAATATTCCCGCACGGAAGATTTCCCTTCAGAGCCCAAGCCGCCTGAGCTTCCCATATCCCAGTCGTTGGGACGAGCATCTCCCGCTACCACGTTTGTGCGTGCGTAGCGGGGCGGTTAAGCGGTATCTTATGTAACTGCTATAATAATACTTGTATACGGAACTGTACTACTCCCTACACATGTGCTAATAGATTCTAGACTCCAATTATATTCCCAGAAGCACCTTGGGCTTGCAAATGCAGTTGACAGAACGTTATTTATCTATACGAATGGATAAGTCTTTTATGAAACTAAAGGGACGTCAAAAGAGATCTATAGAAACACAAAAAGAGAAAAGGGGAAGAAAAAGAAAGAAAAGACAAATTTGAGATCAAGTGTCATTTTCTCTATGGGGGATCCGGATTGAGGAAATGGAGCGATTATCGTCATTCGGGCATCATATCAGTAACCTTGATTTCGAAAAGACGATAAAATAGTGGCGCAAACATTAGCCAACAGATGAGATCGAATTAGATGATGGAGGAAAACAGGGGACAGTAGCCCTACCAAGAAGAATTAATTTTTATGTACAGATTCAACTTGGAGAGTCACAAACTTGGAGAGTCAAGCAGGCAAAGATGGGATCACGACAAGCAACACAACATACCAAACATAACAAGCAACACAGGGGGGCCGAAAGAGGCAAAAGAGTGGACCAACGATGCACCCAAGAGAAAACAGTTTACATGAAAAAGAGAAAAAGAAAGCAGAAAAGAAAAAGAAAATAACACCGAAAAGAGAAGAGGGTCTACAAACTCACGTACTCCCTGCTCTCTACATGCCTCTCTGCCGCCTTCCTAGGTGTAATTTTAGGCACTGGTGGGACAGAAGAAAAAGTTTCTCTCCTCTCCTGGTACCTTTCTTTTTCTGCTTCCCTTGCCCGGCAGTACTGTTTGCAATCTAATAGTCTCGCAAAACGGCCCTTTTTTCGTTGCTTTTTCACGTTGTTCGTTTCTCGATCTTGTCTTCTTTTTTGGCATCAACGACCGACAGGGGAATCCCTTCTAACGCTCTGTTCTTGTTTTCTTTTTTTTTTGGGTTCCCTCCCTGCTATACCGAAAAGATTTGCAACATGCCCGATAACCAATGTTTTCAACCAGTACTATTGGCATTTCCGTCTGGCTAGCTCCCCCCACGTCCTCTGCCGGACCTATCTGTGCATGATAGTAAAAGCCTGGAGAGAAGTACTCCGTATCTTGCTCCGATGTTGGGAACCCATGTCACAGTCTGCCCGCATCATCTTCCTCCATTCACGTTCTACCGCTGCGGGTGCCAAAGCGTGCAGCGTTAGCCTCTGCTGTGCTGTCAACTCGAGGCTGGGAGTCCTCTTGCTGCGCTGATCTATTTCGTTTTTTGCTGTCTCTTTCCGTTTCTCCGCTGGTGAAGTACTCTCTGTATCATTTGTACGTCGTAGTGCGCAGATACCGCTCTCCCAACACACCTTCTCCCTTCGCCTCATTGAATTTTTTTTTCTGGTAGTAGAATCGTCATCCCTTCCCCACCCTTTGTTCTGCTTTCTTCCGGTACGCTTGAACTGCCACTACGGGAACGGTATGGGATACCGCCCTGCTCACCATGAAGCGTTGCCCAGCGTTTCGTAGTCTAAGAAATCTCTGTCGGAGACATGCACTACCAAAGGCAATAGTGGCTCAACAACGTGAGAGGGGGGCGGGGAAAGCACATCTTGTAGAAACGTAAGATTATATAGGGTGTGAGAAGAGCTGGCAGTCGTGCTAAGCAGCTGTGAAGTTGTAACATTTCTACCAACACACCCACGGCGCTGTCAAATAGTCAGTGGCCTATGAAATACGAACTCTGCTCTGCTCTGTCCGTGCAAATGAAGTACAACTGAGAGGTACCTATCATTGCATCTTGCGGCGGTCAACTTCAGGAAGGATGGACACATGAAATGAAGTCATAAATATTAAAATTTCTGGTGAAGTAATAGCTGCTTAAAATATGCCATTTTCTGACCAGGTAAAGCGTATCATCTCGGTGATGCCACACCAAGTTTTTCTAACCCGAAATAAGAGGAAAAGAGGAAAAGCCTAGACGCCCACCCAACCATGACGCTTAATAGCTGTCAAGACCATACCATGCTCGTTCAAAGCCATGGATATTATGCAAATCCCCTATGGAACACCGTATAAACAAAAACCCCCAAAGCAAGGCTAAACGTAGTTGCTGTTGTTGTTGACCATCATAGCTATATAACAATGAAAAAGCAAACATTTAGACTCGGCAGGAAGGTATATAATAATCCAAGAAAAAATACTGCCGAGTGTAAACCAAAGAAAACCGAACCGTAAAATAATGTAGAACTCAAATAACACAAATTTGCCTTTAGTTGAGGATATCAGAAAGACCAAGACGAGGCTTAGGAGCCTTCGCCGTCTGCGAATCCAGGTCCGCAAACTTCGGCAGATTCATTATGGCCTGTGCCGCTGTCTCCTCCGTGGGAGTCAGCGGTCTTGACGGCCATTCATGCATAGACGGCACAGAGACGGCCGAGAAGCGGCGACCAAACGCATAAGGCGGAAAGGTCGCAGAAGTGGGCGTTGGCTGGCAAGACGGCGCATTCGAGCGTTCGCTCAAAGAACGCGTCATAGACTCTAAGCTGGGAAGCGACGAGGTCGCACTCGGCGACGATTGGCTGCCCTGAGTAGGTCTCATGTCGCTGGGTGAATCGCTCATATTGAGCATCGGCAACTCAATAGTTGGTGACGAGAAGACATGCGAAGACGAGCCACGCAGAGAAGGAGAGCCAGTGTCAGAAATGAGAGAAGGCACAGGGCCATGATCAACTGATTCAGCGCTGGGAGATGCCGCAACGCTGATAGTGGATGCTTTGCGGTACGACCGTGAGTAGGCGTAATCACTTGGGATGAGATTCAATCCGTTGTTGAACTGGCTGGGCTGGCTCTGTGGGCGATACTCATACTCGGCGTGGCGGTGGTGATGTTCTGGCTCCTGGTATGCTGGCTGTTGCTGGGGGTAGTAATGCTGATGGCTAGCGTACTCTGATTCTCGGGCTGCCGGATGGCTCTGCTCATGGCCGTGCTCATGTCTGTGGTGCTGCTGAGGAGGGGAGGGGTGTAGAAGCGTTGTGGACAAGGGTGGAAGAGATGTAATCTGGCGAGACGGATCTTGCTGCTGATGGGGGTACTGGCGGGCCTCATAATCAAGTTGCTGGCGGCTGTATTCTTGGCGACCATGCTCGACTGGCCGCTCTTGGCGAAGAACAAGAGCAGCTTCAGCGAGGTCGTGGATGCTGCTCCTCCTTCTATGAAATGGCGCTGGAGGAGGTGGAGGCGGGGGAAGTGGCCGCTGAATAGCCATAGGCTGTAGTGATGAGTTTGAGGCGCTCGGTGAACCGGCGCCTACGTTGGTGTTGTTGGCGGCGGCGGCGGCGGCAGCTGCATTGCGACGCACGGTAGCACGCTTGCGGCGGTTCTGGTTACCGTTCCACCAGTTCTTGACCGCGTTGTCGCTGCGGCCTGGTAGCTGTCGAGCAATATCTGCCCACCGCTTTCCGAGAGAGGAGACGCTCTGTAGAATATATTCGCCTTCCTTCTCTGAGATGGGATCGTGGTTCAGACCTTGCTTCAGATTCTGATGATATCTCTCACGGCACTGCTTGGCAGTACGTGTCTCCAAGTTCGCAGCTATGTTTACCCAGTTGAGAGACTGATCTTGAGAGATGAGGTAAAGAAGACGATCGTCCTCGTGGGTTGCCCACGGGCCTCTCCGATGTTTTGAACTGGCCATCGCGACGAGAGCGCCTGGCGGTTGCTGGACTTCTATTTTTTCTTCTTATAGGAAAGCTGATGCTCGGGGCGGGGGGGGGAGCAAAAAGATGTAAAGTATGAAATAAACCAAAGTCGAAATGGCCCACTATATAAGAAGAGGAAGAAGAACAAGAAGTAAAGTCTTGTAGTAGATCGTGAAAAAGTTCTTTTGTTTGAACGAGCGGGAAGGTTTGAAGAGGTTGAGAGATCTGAAGTTTGTATTGAAGATGACTTGTAACAAGAGGAGGAGAAGAAGAAGGGGTATTATATTCAGATATTGGAACAAGAGAAAAAGAATGAATAGAGTGTATGAGGAGTTGCTGATGCGGGTGTTATATGAACGAACCAACAAGTTTGTGGGCAAGCCCTTAGTGAGTTAGTGTGGGTGGGCAGACTAGACGGGTATGTATTCAAGTAAAAGAAGAAAAAAAAGGCTTGGAGGGAAGAGAGGGGAGGGAGGGGGGTGTAGAAAAACAAAACTGGACC